>JANVCQ010000006.1:102459-227827 GCA_025531925.1 Erythroxylum plowmanianum | reverse complement strand
ATTCATGCTAGAGTTCCTTAAACAAATATAGAACTCATTCACAGGTAAGAACAATTTATTAAATATTACAACCAAATCATCAATATATTATCAAAAGGATAGAAAAATTATGTAATTCATAATATTTCAATAAAATTTCTTTACCATATTAAGCATCCTCCTAAGTAGTAATTGTCGATAAGATAATTAATTACCCGTGTGGATCTTAACGTTATTCTAGAGAAAAAATAGAAAATTTTAAACATACATTAATATTTTAAAAACTCCTCATCATAAATAGTTCCATACGCTCAATTCTACGATAGGTAGAATTAAGCATTCACTATTGTCAACAAATAGTCATGTTTATGCCACAATAAGATTAAAAGAAGTAAAATGATGAAAAATGGTCCAAAAAGGACCTTGCACTTGCCCCCACACCCATTGTGCAAAAAGAATTAAAAAAACAGTGTGTGTGTGTGTGTGTGTAGGGTCAGGACGACGCTATTTGAGTCATCCCTAACCCTTGACTCTGGTTTGTGGGTCGACCCGCGGGACGGTAACTCCCCTTCTGATTTCGGTTTCTGATGATTTTAGAGACATTTTCTTCTATTTTTCATGCTCTATGGATTTCCCATATCCATTTCAGTCAAAAGTGCTCCAAAATTCAAAATTATCAAACTCATTTCAACCATTATCGACAACACGGAGCTTTTCAGAAAACTCACCCAAAAAATCGTGATTCTTTGTCCAAAACAAAGGTAAAAGGCAACAACAACAACCAACAACATTTTTTAAACCTGAATGCATCATTTCAAAGTTATTTATTCCAAAAAAAGATAAAAGAAAACAATTTTGTACCAAAACCGAGCCCTAAAATCAAATGACCATGGAGCTCTGATATCAATTGTTATTCACAGAAGCATTCATCAATAATCACAAAACTAAGATCTACATTCTATTTAGAGTATTAACAACACAATAAGATTAAAATACTTCCAATGCTTGGCATAAAGTCTTGGTATATATACATATATATTTCCATCTTGAACACCACAACCTAACAAAATCAATAACACCTTGTGCAAGAGAGGAAGCTAACGACAGAAGACTCAATATTCTGCTTTCACACCCACATACAATATGCATACAATCTCACCATATATTATATGAGACCCTAAGGGTAAAAAAAAAGGATAATTGTGTTATTTCAAGGATGTTATGAGCTATAGTTTAATGGATCAACATACAGTTATCAGGGTATTACCATATGCCTCAAATATAATTAGTAGATTATTAATCATCCTATTATGATTATTAAACATACATCAGGTAATTTGATTAATGGTCATGCATAAGGAATTAATATTGTGATTATGTTAGTCCACATATTTCTAACACATAGTTGTTGAAAGAAACTACAATGGAGTTCTCCAGGGTCCTGAACTTCCATTCCAAGCTCTGCAATTTCTTCGAACCGTACAGTTTCTTCATCCTCTTGGCTCAACTTTCTGATACACTAGTAGAGAGAGAATCTAATGCATCTACGCGGCCTAGACTCTTTATGTTTAGTTCTTACAACTCCATATGTTCTTTGTCAGGAAAAGACTCGATCATGGCAATAATCTAAGATTCAGAAAGATGACACACAATAACCTCTGAACAGACGTAGGAGTAACATGAAATGTTAATCCAAACAACAGGAAAGAACCTGAAATGACAGATTCAGAAAAATTTTCAGGGAAAGGACATGAAAACTTGCTTCAGGATTGACAGTGAAAAAACTCCAAAATAGCCTTCAATGGCAGCACATAGACCTTCATAGGACAGGGCTCAGACGGTACCCAGGACCCGAGCTGAAACAACCCCCTCTTTGCTTCCTGTCCTCTATTGGGATAGAGATCAGAAAATTTCTTGTCAAGGTTTGCTTGTCAGGCACAAATTTAGCAAGCACCATGGATATCATCGGCTTTGATCTACATCAGGAAACTGAGTTCTCCAATAAGATTCAGTTATTCGTTTAATCTGCAGAAACTAGCAAATTGTAATCTCTGATTTTTAAGTCATCCGAATGGAGAAGTTCTTTTTTTGTGGTTAAGTCATACAACTTTCAATTGTCAGTAATATCAACTAAGGCGCCAATGACTTAGCAGAAGCAAGATCCTTATGGCTGACACATCTGCTGATGATGATAATATATCAAAATGTCTTAGAACAGAATGGATAACACAAGTTTAAAGGTCTGTGATTACAGTTTCTCCTCACGATTGCTCAGAAGAGACAAAAATCACAATTATGTCTTGAGATTTTCATTCGGAAGGGACCGATATAGTAGCAATGGAACAAGATTCAGGGGCATTATAAGATTGAGTTCATTGGCAGAAGGTCCGCAGAGATTACTAATCTGACTTTTCAGAGCAACCACATGGCTTGACATTGCTCAGGAGGCCTCTCTCTTCGTAATTCCTGACCATATCAGCCAGAGTCTCGTCCAGGGGCCGAAACTTCCATCCCAGCTTCTGCAACTTCATTGAACTCACCTTTATTTCTTCCTCTGGGTCAGTAAAACTGTTATATAAGAATCAACACGCGTATCAATCTTGAAGGAAGAAGCCATAAGTAGATGAGCATTCTAATTTGATTGGAAATGGCCTTCACAGGGCCTCGTGTTCTATCCGATGTATCTGAAAATCAAATCTTTACAAGGTTTAAACTTCACTGTGCAGGACAGTTTGAATAACAAGGTATTTACCTTTTAGGGTAGTTGTAGTTAGGGTACAAGGTCTTCAAGGTGTCAACAAAAGCATGTGTTGTATATGAATATGAAGAACATATATATCTTCCCTTTGCTTCAGGCTTTTCATAAACCAGCATAAGTGCTCCAGCCACATCACGAACATCTACAACCGGACGGTTCTTGTCAGCTACCGACTGGTGCCCATCTGAGTTCCATCTCAATCGCATAAATTTATAGTTTCGGAAATCAGAAAGACAAACGATAAGTACTAATTCAATTATGCTCAGGACCAAGCAAAGACAAAACTGCAGTAGTTAAGATGAATGAGCCTCAAGGCATGACCTTGCAATGATCAACAGTAACTAGATACCTTTTAGAAGTGTCAAGAGAAATAAGCTGGTGGAATTTAGTGTAGACTGCAACATGGGACCAATGATTAAGGCAGGGCAAACTGTTATGACTTGAAGATCCTGCTCGTATCTCTTTGCAAACTCCGAAGCTTCGATTTCAGCCATTGTTTTGCCAAGGAAGTAGTAGTTCTAGCAGCCAGATTGGAAGTGATACTTTAAGAGCCTTAAAACACATGAGACATCAAAATCCACAGATGAAAGCAAATATGCAAATTTGGTTAATCAGATACCTCAGTAGATCTGCAGAAATCCTTGTCAGACCAACAATTCTCATCCATGGCCTCATCCTTCGGCCAATTCGGGTTCTGCATAACCGCTCCTACAGACGAAACGACCACGACCCTCTTTACTTTTTCTTTCAAGCATGCGTTCAGCACATTTAGTGTACCAGTTACAGATGGTTCAATCAACTCTTTCTGCACTACTTATAGTGAAAATCTATGAAATCTCACCTATCACACAGCTTCTTATCTGCTAGTTAGGACTAAAAACAAATAGGTTCTGTGCAACTAAAATTGAATCTAATTTTCTGAGCATTAAAGAGGAAATTAGCAAACTTGCCTGGGGATCAGTAACAGTACCAGGGAATGGAACAGGGCAAGCAACATGGAAAACACCTGAACAGCACGAAACAGCAGAACAAAGACCTTCATAGTCAAACAAGTCTGCCTTGAAGAGTTTCAGGTTCTCTGAAGCATTCTCTAACCTCTTCAAATGACGATTCTTTTCATCGCCTGTCAGCCATTGAAGTTGGAGAAAAAAGCTGTCAGATTAGAAATGGTGAAAGAAGAAGAGAGGTAGTAGAGAAGACTACATGGGTCTCTAACAGTTCCATGCACCACATAACCCTTAGCAAGTAGAAATTTAACCAGCCACGAAGCCGTATAACCTCCGGCGCCGGTAACACAAACTCTTTCCTTCTTTTCCACTTCTCCGATCATCTCCTCTCTCTCTCTCTCTCTCTGGGCCGTGACGAGGGCTAGCTCTTGAGCTAAAGACTCATTCTTTGGTGCAGTGCAACACATATCAAGGCCAAAGGGTATTATTATATTCAAACGAGAACGACCTGAACCTAAAACCATAAAAAATGGCGGCGGAAGAAGACAAAGCCATTGACTCTGAATAGTTCAAACCGTAGGCTCCAGCATGTTTGGAAAGAATAGCTTGAGACAGTTCGACAGCTTCCACAGGACATCACAAGTATGAACAAATCAGTAATTGTTTAGGTTCCTGAGACATAGGAGTGGCAAAACATCGTCCCAGACTCTGCAACTTCATTGAACTCGCCTTTAGCTCTTCCTCTACCTCCATGAAACTGTCATAACATTGACAGAGTCAACAGATCAGGCACTTAAAATCATGTGTATCTTCCCTCTGCTTCAGGATTTTCTCACGCTGGTTCCTTTATGATAGATATGCTAGAGAGCTACTTCCCAATCACGCTGGATAAACCTCCGCGTACCTGTCACCAAAAAGATATCATCAGATAAAATGGGATAAGAAGAGGACAATATATTAATAACCTCTAAGGAGTACACTTCAACCAGCATAAGTGCTTCAGGATTTTCATTTACCAGCATTAGTGCTTCAACCACTTCACAACATCTAAAGCAGGACACGTGGTCTGTTCGGGTAGGGTTTTGGGTCAGATTTCGATTCGATTTTGGTGTATTTGGATCAATTGTAAGACCTTCAAGCCGGTTCAAATTGAGTACAAGTACTAATACTAAGAGTATCTCTGACCATTATTCGAGTATTAGATAATCTTCTGCACTTATAATCCCGTATCAATTCTATTTTATATGATCCACTCTAAATATTTTTTTAAGTCCCACAATTCTATTTTATATGATCCACTCTAAATATTTTTTTAAGTCCCACGTATTTGTGTGGATGAGATCGTATAAAATAGAGTTGGTACATAATTATAATTACAGAAGATCAATTAACGAGTTTCAAGGAGTTTTTATTTAAAAAAATTCAAGTTTAAGGCAATCTTGAATTTTCTAATTTAAAATGATATTATTTTTTATTTTTAGAATTTTTTAAAATTTTTTGCTAAACATTAACATCGAGCTTAAGATCGGACTTAGATCAGCCTATTGTCATTCTTAAGTACAAAATGAAACGAAATTAGGTTGGCATCTTTCAAATTTTAAGTTAGAAATTTATTTTCCTAAAAGGAAATCATTATATGAATTTGATCGAATTGGAGCAAATGTGTATTTTCGACAAATCGAATTAAGCTCGAATCGCTTATTAAGATCGAGCCAACTAGTCCAATTTATTGACAGTCTATGTTAATATTGCCACGTGGAATTTTTCTGGTTATATTGCCATTTGGCACTCCCACCAAAACCTATGCGTGCAATGAGAGTCAAAGAATCATTAGTGGGCTTACACCAAATCCAAAACATAAACATTGGATCTTCCAAATCTACTTGATTTGAAGAATGTCAATTTCAACCGGTCAGGTATGATTCTTATCCAAATTGACCGGGTCACAAGCCAGTAGCCGGCCCAATTGGGTTAATAATCAAGTTTAGAGTTTAGACCGACCGTTATTTCAAAAATAACATATTTTTATAAAAATTAATGTCGTTTTTAAATAAAGTGCTAATTGTGATCCATTGGGTTAAAAAAACATTATTTTTGAGGTTTTTTTGAAAAATATAAAGTACCAACTGTGGCTCGTCAGGAGCTGGTCAGTCAGTGATCGGGTCATTTAAGAAAAACAACCATTTGATCTACTTTATATAAGTTTTAAAAGTTGAATTACTAAATTGAAATTTTTAAAAAGTTTGGTACTAAATTAAAAAATTTTCAACAAATTAAATACTTTTGAATTTATTATGATTAATATTATTTAAATTATTGGTGGCAGTGAGAGACACAAGTGGACGGAGAGGATAACACAGAAGGTCGTCATAAACGAAACCACCTGTTTTTTTTGTTTTTTTTTAAGATTACATGACGTGCATACCAATCAAAGTCTTGAACAAGTCCAAAGAGGATTCAGTTCAGAGGTATCTCCAAATCTGTCGGAAACGGTTGTTAGAACAGTAAGCTTTCCCAAACGGTAAGTGGCTGTTAGGTGGTGCCGTGGTGGTAGTTACGTAACTCACTGTATCACTCCCCTTCCTGCATTTGGCTTAACCTTACTTACCTTCAAATGTCTACCTTCCAAAAGAGTGAAAGACTCCTCTTTTCTTTTAACTAAAATTTTTTTTTAAATTTCATCTGATTTTATAATCATAGCTCGAATTTTAAAAAATGATAATCAAATATGAAAATTTCAATTTTTTCAATTATAACTCAATATTAATGCCATCATTGAATTTGCTAACATAATTTATCACATATTCCAAAAATTTTAATAAAACTACATCATTTAATACACAACAAATTAATTAATTGATATTTAACAAACTAAATGACGCAGTATTGATATTTAATCCTTAAGCGTTGCGTCCTTCCTGCTTTTGTGGTTGTTAATGAAGGCTCTGTTTGACAATTAATCGATTGTATTAGTTGTTAATTGATAGTTGATCCTATCAGCGGATTGTATTAATTGTTTATCATTTAATGTTCGGTAAAATTAGCTATTTAGTATTAACCGTTTATTATCATTATTATTTTAAAGTCCATCTGCATAACCTTTTGCATTATGTATTCTATTTATCATTATTATTTTTATTATTATGATTAATTTCTTTTTCAAAAAATACTTATTAATTGATATTTTTTTCCTATTTATTTTCTATTTATTTTATTTTAATTTATTATTTAATTTATTATTCTTTTATTTTGTCATTACTATCATGTCACATAAGCATGTGGGCCTATTAAAAACAGTTTATCTATAATATAAGGGTAAGGCTGCGTACTATCCGACCCCCCCAATTCCTATTTCATTGTGGGACTTCAGGGTATGATGATGATGATGATGATGAGTATTAGCCGTTTATGTGTAAAATGACTTATGAGGATATGACTTCAAAAAAATTATAAGGGTATGAATATTATATATCTTAGTATTTCTTTGAATATTCTTATAGGAATTTAGATTTTAGATATTTAATTATACAAAAATTAAGTTTATAAATCTAATAAAAATATAGAATATACAATGATAATAATAATAATAATAATAATAATAATAACAGCAACAACAACAACAACAACAACAATAATAATAATAACAACAACAACAACAATAATAATAATAATAATCCAACATTAAATTTTATATTAATATGAATAATATAGCGAACTATATTATATTAATATTTTCATATAAAATGTATGAAATTTATTATTTAATAAATTAAAAATAATTTATAAGGATATAACTTAAAAAAATTTATAAGGTCATAATTAAATATTTTATTTTACAAAAATTAAAAATTTGACAATAATAAAAATAAAACAAAAATTAAATTTTACAAACAATTTACAAATGTTTCTAACATATAAATGCACAAAAATTAAATTTGACTTTTAATACTTAATATTATGATTGATTGATGAAAACGCTTCTATGTAAGAGACGTTTTCATATGTTAAATAAGCTATTGAAAAAGCTTCCCAGCAAAGAAAATATGTGCAGGAGCGTTTTCATATGTTAAATAAGCTATTGAAAAAGTTACCCGCCAAACTTGTCTAATATTTGTTTGAAAAGTTAAGCAGTTGATGATAACCAATGAGCTTCTACCAAACGAAGCCGAAGACTGTAGGAGGGACCACAACGACGGCGATTTCGAAAGCAGAAGGAAGGGGGTGATCTCAAAAGTAGAAGAAAAGGGGCAGAGTTTTCAAAAGCAGAAGGAAGGGGGTGACTTCAAAAGTAGAAGAAAGGGGCAGGCGATTAGGGATCTGTCGCTGTGGTCCTTCTCCCACGTCTTCGTTTGTTTTTACAAACAGTCGTCAACAACCACAAAAGCAGAAGGAAGGGGGTGATTTCAAAAGTAGAAGAAAGGGGGCAGTTTTTAGGGATTGAATATCAAAACTATGTCGTTTAGTTTTCTTTAATCTGTTGCTTTATCTAAACGACACAGTTTTGTTAAGATTTATAAAACACGTAATGAGTCACGTCAGCAAATTTGACGAGGATATTATCGTTAGGCTATAATTGAAAAAAAAAGAAAATTTGTTTGATAATTTAAATAATTTTAATTAATGTATATATTGATGGAATTAATTATTATCAAGACTTAGCCGATTAATATTTTTAGTATTTTCATATAAGAAACTTGTAACATCTGACCGTGTATTAAATAATTTATTTTTGTATACGTAAATAAATAACTAAGCACTTATTAGATTTACATAATTATTTATGCAATTAAACATAAATAATTCAATAAACTATAACAAGTAATATATTCCCACTTTTCCAAATAATTTTTATTAATATTTAAATAATTTTAATTAAGGAATCTATTGTTATTTTTGATTATTATAATTACTCAATTTACTAATATCTTTACTACTTTTATAATAAGAAAATTGTAACATCTTAAAATATATTTAAAATTTTATTTTATACAGGCAAAAAATGAATTGATAATCAATTTTCAAATAATTCAAAGAAAATAATAGAGTATAAATTATTTTCGTATTTATTATTATATATACTATGATACAGACAAATGATCTCACATAGAGAGGTCATTGTCGTATTTGTAAGTTTTTTCGGCTATGTTTGGTTGAAGGTAAAGTTTTTAATGAAATGGAATTGAATGATTTATAATGAAATGAAAATGTAAATGAATGTAATATTATAAAATTGTTGTTTGAGAAGATGGAAAAGGTTCATAATATAATATTGTAAAATGTTGTTCAAATGAAGAGTTTATAATGTAATATAGTGTAAAGTTGTTTATTTTTTACATTTCATCATAAACCTCCCAAATCGGAAGTTTTTCATTTTTACTGTTTATAATTGAATGAGATGTAATATAAAGTCCTCCTCTTCCACCTCATCTCATTATATTCTATTATAAACTCTCATAAACGATGAAGTAATATTACATTTTATTTCATTTTATTAATAAATTCCTAAGTAAACATAACTTAAGTATTTCCTTTTTGTGCTTAGCCTAAATATTTAAATATATAATGCTCATCTCTTAGTAATTTTGCTTAAATATTTTTCTACTAAGCTTAAATTTTGTCAATGACTTGTATGTTTTATTTATTCACTTACCTTCTTTTTTGTGCTTGTGTGTTTTTATCGTACAATTTAGTTTATTGCATATTTTATATTTTACTTATTAAGGATTTATTTTTATTATTATCTTTTATATTTATTATTTATTTATTTATTTATATTGGTTATTTAAAAATAGTCTGTTAGACGTAAGACTGTGTATAATTGAATATTTTTATATCCTGCATATTAGTGAGTGAGATTCTCACTAAATTATTATTGCTGATGTTATATAATTTTTATAAAGAATCCCATAAAAAAATAAATTGGATAATTATTTAAGGTACAAGATTTTTAAAAAACGACAGCGAAAGTTACGACAACATATTTGTTGTTCCTTAATTGTTGTACTTGCTGTCTGAATAAATTTCAGCTATGTATTGCAATAAATTAGATGACTAAGATCTTAAGGGCATAATGGGATGTAATTCGGAACACCCGAAAGTTGACTAATCTTTTGATTAATGCAGTGATGACTCATTGAGGTCACTGATTGCTCCTTATGCTTGACCGGTAACCACCTTCATTGGCTCTCATTAAAGCTCTTTCCTTTTCGAAGTCTCTTCTTGTTTGTCATCATTTCGAAGTTATCTTCTTTATCATAATCTCGTTTTCTTTTTTTACGAGTAAAAGAGACTTCTTTAGTGTGAACTCTTGACCTAAGCCAAGGTAGGCGATGTAGTGTTGCTTTATTACAGTCTTCGTCTTTAAAACTTGGTCTTCAAGTCTACGTCGCACTTTTTTTAAAAAATTATATTAGGTATTTCAGTTTAGTTGAACTAATCATAAATCCTTAAGACTTCACCGCAAAAATCTTAAAGAAGGTAAATTTGGAACTCCAAGATTTTTCAGGTTCTTACGTAGCCTGTACACTTTTGCGCACAAGGAATCTTCACATACTGATTGTTCATCTGATGATTAGTCACTGACTCCCTCCTTACTCAGCATCAGGTTCTCATTAGCTCTTAATTTTTCGAGTTGCTCAAACTCCCACATCATCGCTGGAAGCAAGGCGTTTGTAATTGATCCGATCAAAGAGCTTTATCCAGGAGGCTAGAAGATCATCAACAGGAAAATTTTCCATTTCTTTTCTTGCGTGATTCGAACTCAAGACCTCCTATGAAGGAGAGCCTTAAGTGAAGAGATGAAACCATCTAGGTCACTTCTACTTGTCTACGTCGCACTTTCTTTGTATTACATTACAAGGTGTATCAAATACAATTTTAAATAAATTATGTTAAAAAATTAATAAGTTAATAATCAAAAGATTAAGGAAATACCATATCTCGTACTTAGAAACAGATCATTCATTATATAACATTCATTTTTGGGTTCGAATCTATAATTTATTGTAATTAACAAAATGTTTGGTTCATTTGTTGGAATAGTAAGAAATGGAATGATTATTCTTAAGAATATAACAGACGAAGAATATGATGGAATAGATATTACTTATTTTTAATGATGATTTATGTCAATGTTTGGTTTGAAAACATAAATTTAAGATGACAAAGGAATAACTAATAAAAAGACCAAAATATTCATTATAGTTCCACTACTATTATTATTATTATTAATTTTCTTATTATTATTATTATTAATTTTCTTATTATTATTATTAGTATTTTATTATCATTACTTTTCTTATTATTATAATATTATAATAATAGCATCATTATTAATTTTATTATTGTTATTCTTCTTATTATTATAAATTTTTGTATTATTAATTTCCTTATTATTATTATTTTTATTATTATTAAATTTTTACTATTAATTTTCTTTTTATTATTATTAAATTTCTTATAATAATGATAATAATAAGAAAATTAATAAATAATAATAATAAGAAGAAATTTTAAATAATAATAATAATAAGAAGAAAATTAATAATAACAACAACAATAATAATAAGAATAAGAAAAATAATAATGATAAGAAAAAGAAAAAGAAAATAAATAAATAATAATAATAATAATAGAGAAAAAAAATTATCTTTACTTATTTCACGTTTCACGGAATAGATAAAGACATGGGAGGTCATAATTAATGACCCTCTGTGATAGATTTGATTTTTGATGTCTCAAAATTAATACATCAAATCTAAATATAAGAGATTAATTTAAAATTCTGTGTTAATAATTTGAACGAGTTAAACTCATTTAATAAAATAATATTATTTTATTTTTTAAATTAGAAAATATGAATTTAAGAAATTTATTTTAAAAAAAAACACGTTCTTTCAACTGTACCATCATTCCGAAAACTGCTTTTGTGACTCAACTCAGCTGTCAGCTCTCCGACAACTTAGCGCCGTCACATGAACAGGATTAGACAAAAACGCAAAAGCAACGTGGAAACGTGCCTGGTTGGTGAGAACAACTTTGTGACAGTTGATAGTTTTAGTTTAGTTTAGTTACCAAAAAGCCAAATTAAAAATAAATAATTACAGCTTCTTTTTCATTAATTAAACATCGAAATTTGAATTCCATCCCCATTAATATAAAAATGACTAAATTTCTTTTTTTCACATTAAAAATGGTAAATACTCGACTAGAGTTTTAAAAAGTATTAGTTAGAGAATAAATATGATTAAGGAAAAATAATAAGATAATAATATACCATAAGTAATTATTTAAAGGGTCATTTAAAATTTTATTTTATTATAATTTTTTATTTTTATTCAAATAATTATATTTTTTATTGATTTTTTAAAAATTATAACAACAACCCATTAAATTTCGTCATTTTGCAAGGTCCTCAGAGGTTTAATAGTATCTTAACAAATATAAAGACTATTTCTAAATAACCCACATGAAAAGATAAAAAAATAAATAAAACAAAAAAGTAATGTATTTAATAATAACACGACTAAGTAGGAAAAATAATAACATAAAATATACCATAAGTAATTATTTAAAGGGTCATTTAACTTTTTTTATTTTTATTATAATTTTTAGTTTTTATTCAAATAAATAGATTTCTTAAAAATTATAACAACAACCTAGTAAATTTCGTCAGTTTGCAAGATTTTGAGAGGTTTAGTAATGCGTAGTTTTACCTCTAACAAATATAGAGATTATTTTTAAATGACTTACATGAAAAAATAAAATAATAAATAAAACAAGAAAGAAGTAATGTATTTAACAACAACATCAATAATAACTTGACTAAGTAGGAAAAATATTAAGATAAAATATACCATAAGTAATTATTTAAAGGGCCATTTAACTTTTTATTTTTATTATAATTTTTAGTTTTTATTAAAATAAACAGATTTTTAAAAATTATAACAACAATCTAGTAAATTTGCAAAGGTTTTGAGAGGTCTAATAGTACGTTAAGATTATTTCTGAATGACCCACATAAAAAAAATAAAAAAAACTTAAAAATTAATTGAAATTAATTTTTAATAACAAATCATATTAATAATAAATAGAAAGACTTAGGAAGCAAGGAATCATAATTATTAGAAAAATGAGGAAGCGTACGTAACTTTAAAAATGATCAATTCATATAACATACATTGCATCAACTTATAATAAAATAATGTTTATAAGAATTATATAATATCACTGATAGATGAATTATAATTATCAAATAAAACGGATTAAACTACAAATTCAATATAACTAATTAATATATTAAACCTTATAATTATAAATTGGGTTCCTTTAGAGTGTACCCAACATTTCAAATTAAGAAAGTTTAATTATTTTTTTTGTTGCTCACGAGGTGTTTTAAGAGAGTCCTAATTATAGGAATATATCTTTAAGTTATTCATATCTACACTAATTCTTGCTCGAATCGGGTAAGTTTCTTATAGGAGGTAAAACTCTGGCTCCAAATTTTAAACTACCAAATATATAAAGGAGTTCAAACATAAGATCTCGCTTAAATTAGGAGAATTATTTACCAATTTACTAATAAAAAAAATTCAATTATTAATAATTCCACGTGTACATGAGGTGTCTTTCATTGTAAAGTCCACACGGCTTGTCCTTAAGTTGCGCTCGCCCGTACCTTTACTTCGCGCCCACTTGCCTTTAACAAACCAAACTGACGCGTTTTTAAATTATAAAATTTTTAAAAAATAGTTTTCATGTTTGGAATTAAAAAGAATTATAATTTAAACTAATAATAATTCATATCTTTTTACTTTTAAAATTATTTTATAGTTTTGGTCCTTTTGCGTAATTATATATATTTAAAGGACTAAATAGCAATTAAAAGGAAATACAAACGCAAACACGCTTGCTATTAATTCCGTCACCAACAGCGCTCGTCTTCCTCCATCTCCTCCCGGCTCTCACACCAATATTTTAGATGGACAGTCGCCGCCGGCTACCCAAACCGCCACGTCCCTCCGTCGCCGACACTCATCGTAAACAAACTGATGCTCGTGGTGGTGGTGGTGGTGATGAAGGTGCTCTCGATCCCAAGGCCTCCGATGCTCTCCCTCTCCCACTATACCTAACTAACGCCGTGTTCTTCACTCTCTTCTTCTCCGTGGCCTATTATCTCCTCCACAGGTGGCGGGACAAGATCCGCAACTCCACTCCGCTACACGTCGTCACTCTCTCGGAAATCGCAGCCATTGTGTCGCTCATCGCTTCGTTTATCTACCTCCTTGGGTTCTTCGGGATCGATTTTGTTCAGTCGTTTATTTCACGCGCCTCCAACGACGCTTGGGACCTTGACGTAGACGATACTGATCCTAACTACCTTATGAAAGAAGATCACCGCGTCGTGACGTGCCCGCTCCCGAAGATTCCGGTCATTTCTCCTCTGGCGTCCGAGGAGGACGAGGAGATCGTCAAATCGGTGGTGTCCGGTGCGATTCCGTCGTATTCTCTGGAGTCGAAGCTTGGGGATTGTAAACGCGCGGCTTTCATAAGGCGCGAGGCTCTCCAGAGGATGACCGGCAGGTCGCTCGAGGGTTTGCCTCTCGAAGGATTTGACTACGAGTCCATTTTAGGGCAGTGCTGTGAAATGCCGGTGGGGTACGTCCAGATTCCGGTGGGGATCGCGGGCCCTTTGTTGCTCGACGGGTTTGAGTACTCGGTTCCAATGGCCACTACGGAGGGTTGTTTGGTTGCTAGCACCAACAGAGGGTGCAAAGCAATCTACGCGTCGGGTGGTGCAACGAGCATGCTGTTGAGGGACGGCATGACCAGAGCTCCTGTTGTCAGATTTCCAACGGCTAAAAGAGCCGCTGAATTGAAGTTCTTCTTGGAGAATCCTGACAATTTCGATACCTTGGCCGTCATTTTTAACAGGTACACTTTAATTTTCTGTACGGATTTTGTTGCACCTCTGATCTTTTTCTTTTTGGGGTAACTTTCTTTTATATATTTTCACTCTGATGTTGATGGATATTATCGAGACATCTCATCTCCGTCACGTCTGTAACCCATAACGGGGAGTTTGATTAGACATTTTCAACTTTCTTCATCTTGCTGAAATTAGGATTTTACTTTGAAAAATACAGAATCTACGAGCTAACTTGGTTTCTGTGTCAATGGTTGGACTTACAGGTCGAGTAGGTTTGCGAGACTTCAAAGTATTCAATGCTCTCTTGCTGGGAAAAATCTTTACGTGAGATTTAGCTGCAGCACAGGTGATGCGATGGGGATGAACATGGTTTCCAAAGGTGTTCAAAACGTTCTCGACTTCCTTCAGGCTGATTTCCCTGACATGGATGTCATCGGCATATCTGGTAAACTAAGTCACGTTTCCTGTGGTGGTCCTTAGAGTTCGATTTGACTGATGGAACAAGAAAAAAGATTGGATCTTTATTTGTCTCTGATTTTTCAACTTGCTAAAACATTTCTATCCATTGTATGTCTTTTTCAATCACTTTGAGGACTTCTTTGAGCCGTGATTTCGAATCAGTCTATATATTAATACATGTGTATCACGAAATGCCCATTTTGTTTCTTCTGCATGATTAACTCGTCATGTCGTTCTTTTTCATGAGCTAGATACATGTATCTTCTATAGGTCGGTTAGTCGTGGTTCTTTACTTATTTTATTATTACTGAACGAACACAAGTTACTGCTACTGTAACCCTTTACGTATTCTTTTCATCTTTATCACAAAAGCAACTTCAGAAATGGGCATTACATCATCTTGCTAGGAGGTAATAGTACAAGTGACAACAGAAAGTATACCTTTCCTTTTCCTGCTTATTCTGTCAACTTGCTTCATGAATATGGAGAACTTTTCATCTAAGTGGCTCTATTTTTCCGAGAATTGTGGTGTTCACTCTTTTTTCTGTCCCATGTTTAGGTAATTTCTGTTCGGACAAGAAACCTGCAGCTGTAAATTGGATTGAAGGACGTGGAAAATCGGTTGTTTGCGAGGCAATTATCAAGGAAGAGGTGGTGAAGGTGGTGTTAAAAACTAGCGTTGCTTCCCTTGTAGAGCTCAACATGCTCAAGAATCTTACTGGTTCTGCTATTGCTGGTGCTCTTGGGGGATTTAACGCTCACGCCAGCAACATCGTCTCTGCAGTTTTCATAGCCACCGGCCAGGATCCAGCTCAGAACGTTGAGAGTTCTCACTGCATCACAATGATGGAAGCTGTAAACGGTGGAAAGGATCTTCACATCTCTGTGACCATGCCTTGCATCGAGGTAATTAATTAGATTCTTTCCAGTTATTTGTATATTTTAATTTGACATAATTTGACATAATTCTTTGTAGTAATAATAGTTAACGGTTTTGGCTTTGCGATTCAGGTGGGCACAGTCGGAGGAGGCACACAACTTGCATCTCAGTCAGCTTGCCTGAATTTGCTGGGTGTCAAGGGTGCAAATAAGGAGTCACCGGGTTCGAATTCAAGGTTGTTGGCAACCGTAGTGGCCGGTTCAGTTCTGGCCGGGGAGCTATCCCTAATGTCAGCAATATCAGCTGGGCAGCTTGTGAAGAGTCACATGAAATACAACAGGTCCAGCAGAGACATGTCGGCTGTTGCATCTTCATAAGAGTGTGGGGGTTGTGAGGAGGAGGGAAAGAGATAAAACAGACACAGACAGAACAAGTGGAGGAGGGAGAGAAGCAGGTACAAGAATCAAATTGAAACATAGAAAAAATCAAAAAGCATGTGGTGGGGTGATTGGAGAGAATTGGATTGATGGATGGATGTGGAGTAGCTGTAAAGTTAAGTTGGTGCTAAAGAAAAGGCATATAGGGAAGGGAAGTGTTTAATTGTCTTATGGCTTATGGCTGTTTTTTTTTAATTTAGTTTTTTATTTCTATCTCCTCTGTTGTATCTCTGTCCGAATATGCTCTGCTCCTCAAATCCTTGATTTGGGGCCCTGGAAGATGGATGTTGTGTCGTAGTTATGAATGTTGTCTTCTAATTCTTTGTTGTTAGTTTGCAAATGTTAATGTTATTTGTTCTTTTCTTCAGTTCGTGAATCAGTACGAACCCAGATCTAATTTGCATAATAATGTCAATGTAATCCAGTACAGAAGCTTTCCGCTTTACCATATAAAGGTAACAGTACAATAATGGAGTTGTAGGGACTGTGGCCGGTGCAGAGTTCGTTTCCTGGAGCTGTTCTGGTTCACACACTTTGGTTGAAAAGGTTAGAGATACTGAGACACTTGCACATGGACACTCTGGCAGACTGGTGTGGCAGAAACAAGTAAAGATGAGGACAACTACAAATTCCCATGTGACTCACTACTCAATTTTCTTTTTTTTTAAATAATAAAATTGCAAATTCTTTTGGTGACTTAAAAGAAGATGAATTTATTATTTAATTTTAAATTATGGATTCGTCAAATGATTTATTTAAAATGAATGATTATTTGAATGAGAGAATTGCAAATTTAGGAATATAATTTAAATCGAATATATTATTTAATTTTGAATTATTTATCTCATAAGTTAATTATTCAAAATATGTAATTTGTGAATGATTATATGAACATGAAGGCTTTTCTAGCGCATCAAATCTTCTATTCTAGTTACTTTGTTTCTTTAAATCTCATCCATATATTTATGTAGGGTCCATATAAATGTGTGAATGAGATTTAATGAAATATGATAGAAACACCATAATCGGAACAAGAGATCTGATCCTCTTTTTTTAGTACGTACTTGTTCTTTTTTGTAATTTTAAGCAAATTAATCTTAATCTTTTATTTTTATTAAAATTTTATTTTCTTAATTTTTTGTTAAAAAGTGATTGTAAAATGTAAGCAATACGAACATTACACATGAATTAATCAAATATCGTTAATATGACTTTCTAATTTAATTAGGGATGACAATGAATTAACCCATGGGTTAGTCTCGCTTATTTTTTTAAAATTAAAAGTACAAAATAACGTTTTTTTTTAACTGAGTCTAGACCTTAGTTGTCCAGGTCCAAGCTAGCCCGAGGTTTAACTCTTCTAAGCAAACGTTTTGCTTAGAAAAGTTAGGTCTTGACTTGATTCGGCTCACGAGTCGATCCATTAAAAACACCTGAATTTAGGTCAATAAGTCAGCCCATTGCTATCTCTAAATTTAATTGTTAAATTTGATTCGAAATAATTAAATTTAAAGGAATATAATAATTTAGAATAGTTATAATAAATTGTTAATTTAGATAAGATTTAAATCATTTAATAGTTTATTTTGATTTAAAAATCTAATTGATAACATTATGTCATTAATATTTAATTAATTTATGAGTGATATTCATATTATTTGTATTTTATTATTATTATGTAACAATATAAAAAAGTTGTATGTATTTTATTAAAAAGAGGAAAAGTTAATGGGCTCTACCCAAGATAAGGCCCAAGGATTTAATTGGATTGTTTCCTTTTGGGCCTCCATGAAAAGTAATGGGCTTGATTCAAGACCAGCCCGTGGTTTATCTCTCCTCTCTTCTTTCAGATTTGATCTTTTTATTTTACCGGGTAGCTTGGCAGTTGGTGTTTTAGCGGGATTTGGAGTCTGTGGCTCTAGATTTTGGTTGGAGTTTTGGGGGAGGAGCATAAACCCTAATCTGGGATTTGGTTACTTCAAACAATGTCTAGCAGTTGGAGAAGAAGCTTTGGAAACGTCAGGTCGTTTATTGGGAATTCCATGGGAGGTCTGAGAGGAGGGAGCAATCTCGCCTCTTGGGTAGTCGCGGGAACCCTAGCTTACTTTCTCTGGATCAAACCATCCCAGGACCTTAAGCGAGAGCAAGAGGTAGTTGAATTTATTTTGTTTCACATCTCTAATGTGGAGAGAGCTAACGGTAGGTATGTTTAAATTGATTGCTGCAGGAAAGGGCAGCTCTTGCAGCTTCTGATCCTTATCGCTATATTGAGCAACGGAAACCAATTCCTGATCCTCAGGTGAGCATGTACACACACACACACACACACACGCGTGTTCTGTTTTAAATCTTAAAAGGCGGTTCTCTTGATTTCGTTATCGAGTTATATGATTTGAATTGTTTTCAGGAAACTGGATTGATTTACGGTACCAAGAACAAAACTAAGGAACCTGAGAAATAAGTTTGTGTACCATTCCTACACTTGTAAGTTTGATAGATAGGTTGCTCTTAGGATTATAACATCAGGTGTGCTTTTGTGAGTTACAATAAGACAATACAGCATTCTACTTCAAATAAGTGCATCCCCTTTTTCCTTCTTTATTCGGATTGGTGCAGTTAGTCTAGTCCTACAGGAATTTACTGTTGTAATCTAAAGCTTATAAGGAACACGACACAATTTTAGAGTGCTTTGGAGCTTGAGGAGATATTGTTTTCCTTACTGGTTGGAGAAGGCAGTTGGCAGAAGCCATATGTTTACATTCATGGGCACAGATACTGGCTTGGCTTTCTGGCTTATTCTATTGTAATGATAAGGGTCTTTATGATTCTAAGAATCAATATCCAGGCGGTTGAACTTCAGTGTTCGCAGCATTTCTTCTGATAATTCTTTTTATACTCTGTAATAAAGCTATATTAGTTAAAAGTTATATTAATGTTTCATTGTTACAAGGATGCAGTGGTAAGCGTCAAGTTTTCATATGGTTTTTTTGGGGTACTAAGCTGAATTAATATGTCTGGGAAGATCCACAGACAAACAAATTTCAAAACGGAGTAATTGGTTCTACAGTTCTCACTGTATGGATGTAGCGTCCTCGAGCAACTATGTTTGAATAAGGCACAATATTGTGATACTTTTGAATTCAAACTTCATATGAATGTTTGAAGATCAAAAACGGTATATGATGAAAAGTAAACTAAATGCCACTATATATTTCCCAAGTTCTCAGGTGTTTTGTTACTTGACATATATATATTTGTTTTGAGGATTATGCAAGCTTCAAGGCTTCTGAATGAGGAGTGAGATGATTGATTGTATTTCGTATATGAAGTTGTACAATGGCATCCAGAGTAAATCTTCTTCTGAGGATCTCTCTCTTTTGAATGTCGTCCTTGAATGTGGTGTTTCCGGAGACCCATCCTGACTGAGAAGAAGTTAATTGCTGTATCTATTGCATCAACTGTCCATGAATTATTTTGGATGCTGTGTCACATACGACCTGTAAATGGATAAAGTGCTATGCAAATATATCGATCACAATTTCTCATGGGGTCCATCTACCATTCCGCGAACCCTGCTTTTGTTTCCTCTGTTATTGTATGTAATAGTATTAGATCTATTTCTAGTTTGGGAATGGGGAAGATTATTTTTCAATTTTTGCAGTTTCATGTATTTATTTTTGTGCTGGAGTTGTGTATCCAACTCAGACAAGGGAGTAGTTTCTGGATATTTGATTGTTCAATTCAGAAGAAATCAAATGGAATCCTGATAGTTTACGTGCACACAATGAAATATAACTTATTATTCTTGGATTGCTCAAATGTAATCTAATGTTTGATGAAGTCCTTATCTTTCTAACTTTCAAAGTCAGATTGCTTGTTCGACTCTGGAGGCATGATCTGTTTCAAAAATTGGCATTCTTGCTCTCAATTTTTTTGTATCTATGCTATATTTTCTGGATGTTCAAATGATACATTGGAACTGATCGTTGGAGGCTGTTTGCATGAATTGGAACTGGAGCCTTGGGGAAATAGTGAAATCAAGGTAGCAGTTTTGTCGCCTGGATTGTTTAGAGAGTATGGTTTATATGATCATTTGGTTGGATGGAATGTGAAATTGACAGGATCCCATATTAAGGGTGACATTGGCTCATCTTTGCTGCTGATACTCTACAGATTGTTCGTCGTTTCGAAGGGGTAAATGTCCATTAGCTGATCAAGGTTGCTTGAATCCTGAGTGCAACCAGGCAGTTCTATGAATGATGTTGCTGTGCTTCTTATATGGAAATTTCCCTTCACATTCAGGATGCGCCAGCAGAGACATTAAAGTTAAAGCGAGTTGTTGAACGCTCAAGACATTATTAGAATAAAGTTGGTGTTCAATTATTTTAGGTGGGGTGGGCCGCATGTGATCGTGAGGGGAGCATTGGAGGACATGATCACATGTTAATCCAAATCTTATTGGTCTAATCTCTCCTACCCTTCCAGGTCAGAAAACATTAACATTTCATTTGTCCTGTAAATTCATATTCAGGATTGGAGAGGATGTTCTTTTTCTTATTAAATTCAAGGTAGATGGAGGGCTTGTGGGGTTGAAGAAAAGGTAATGATTCACATGATATCTATTTTATTAGTTTCTTTGCCTTTTAGAATTCACTATGCTAAGCAAAAGTAAAGCTGATGATTATGCACATCTTTAAATATTAGTAAGATTGGGGATGGTATTAGTATGCAAATATGAAAGCTGAAATGAATGGATTGGTCTCAGTGAGACCAGATTACCTCTTTCTATTATTATGTGCTTACTCTGTTTTATGAAAATTTATCAATTCAATAAATGAGACCCACAGAAATTGGATGACTGGAATGGCTTGAGAACAGAGGAACGTAGTAGGCTTAATAGGGGGAATAGAGTGGGCCCGGTAGGGGGAACAGATGATCTTTTCCCGATCTTAGTACCAAGTAAAATCAAACAAAGAGGGCTCTACTAGAGGTAAGTTCGACTCTCTTTTTTCAATTTCTATACTATACAATTAGCCACTTCTTGATCTCCGTTTGTTTGGTAAATTTTGGTTAGGGTTAGTCATTTTGAACTTTACCTAGTTTAATATTTTGTAAATTATTATTTAATTTTTATAATATTGTTTAGTTATTTACAAGTCTTTTATTCATTTTGTCCTAAATTATAATTTTATTTCTCTAAAAAAATAAATATAAAACTAATGGAGTATGATAGAGGGATTATGTGATAGTTATGGAATAAGTGATACAACAACAACATTCAGTAAAAATTTTGCTAAGGTGTGGAGTTTGTGGAGGTTTAGTAGTACGTAGCTTTACCTCTAACTAGTAAAGAAGCCGTTTCTAAATAACCAAATAAGAAAATAATAAAATAAAAAAAATAATGGAAAATGCTAATTATAAATTATAATAAAATTAATAAAATTAAAAATTTAAAAAAGTTATGGAATAAGTGATAAATTTTAAAATATAAAAATTGACTTAGCCACTTTTGAGGGGGACTGATCCTCTATCCCAAAAATGGTGTATCTATTCTGTCCCAATGCATCCCACCAACCCACACAAATAGATGGGTGGTGGGATGCATTGGGACAGAGTAGATACACCATTTTTGGGACACATAAATAGATGGGTGAGATGCATTATGATAGAGTAGGTACACTATTTTTGGAATACACAAATAGATGGGTGGGATGCATTGAGACAGAATAGGTACACCATTTTTGGGACAGACACACAAATAGATAGGTAGGATGCATTGGGACAGAGTAGGTACACCATTTTTGGAACAGAGGATTTGAAGTGACTTTTGAGTGGCTCTAACATTAAATGAGAGGCTAATAATATCAATTTGGTTCTTGCTTGTTTCTGAGTTGATTTAATTTTTGATTTGTTTAAAGATCTAGATTAGCATTAGCATTTGGTTCTTAGTTCGAACATTATAATAATAGCAGTTTTGGTTCTTGTTTCCATTTGATCTGTTAAAAGATGATTTAGGTCAAGTTGCTGATGTCAACTATAGTAAGTTAGCAACACATCACATCAATCTGCTTTTCTTGCAATTTATATATTTTACTTTTAATCAATTGTCAGGACTAGGGATGGTTTGAGTCGACTTTTGGGTTGATCTTGCTAATTTGTTAAAAATTAAATGTATAAAACAATACTTTTTTAAAATTAAATTTATACCTAAATTATTCAAGTTTAGTCCTACTTTGAGACCTAGTTCTTCTAAGAAAACGTTGTTGCTTTGTTAGAAAAATAGGACAGGGTAGTGGTGCAGAGGCTTTATTCAGCATATTAGTCGCGAATCGCTGATGATTGCTGAATTTTGAGGAATCCACTCGGGATTCACCTTGATGTGATCACTAGGATACCGCTAGGTCATCCTAAAAGTAGACTCTCTGGAAGTCATTAATATTTTTTCCTCTCCTAATGTGCAGTTTCCTGACATTCCTATTTTGCTGACAAGTACCTGTAGTCTCATCCAACGAGATTGGGAAGTGAACGTGCAACATGTCCCTATGGAAGGGAACTAACGCGCAGACCATTTAGCTGCCCTTGCGGACCGGGCCAGACCAGGAACTCACTATCTTTAGGAGCCACCACTTTCTGTCGAGGAGCTCATTCATCAGGACAAGATAGGTGTTATGTACCGCCAAGCAGTGTGTTAGTTTAGCTTACTCGGGTGTTTTTCATCCTTTGTATTTTAAAAAAAAAAGAAAAATTAGGTCTTGGACTGATATAGCCCTGATTTGGTTCATAAATCAACCATTAAAAATATCTAAATTTAAGCTCATGGATCAATCAATTCTCATCCCTAATCAATATTATTGAGGTCCAGGAAGGGCATATACTAATGAAATACAATTAAAGCACTAAATAACTATTCTGCTAACTAATTTAATATACCACGTACCACTAGTGTTCTTACTATAATATAGGCTCTCTGCTTAGTCAAACAGCAGGAATGGTTGGTTTCTAAAGCCATATGTAAACTTCAGTGTTTTTCTTAATGTGAGTTGAAAATTTAAAGTGCCATATGGTTCTTTTTGGATATGATTTGACTACAAAGTTGGCGACGGGTTAGGTCTCCAGCCAACTTACTAACTTTCACACACTGTTTTTGTCAACCTTACAGCTAATGGCTGCAAAGGAATTTAGTATTTGATTAGCTCAACAGTGATGGAGCCTACAAGCAGCCATCGGTCACAGTTACGGCAGGAGGCCTTCTACGAGACAGTGCAGGATATTGACTTTTTGGATTCTCGCAAAATATTGACTGGTGCTCTTCTATAGCCGCGGGATTCTGGAGAGTTTATACTAGGCTGATTTTGGCGTAGAATTTGAGCCATCGACTTATTGAGCTTGAAGTCGACTCCCAATCAATGTTCAATATCCTCTCATTCTCCGATCGTCGATCCAGAACTCTTAATCTCATTGTCCAGAATATTAATGAGTTGTTTATCAGAAACTAGACTGTTGTTCGTCGATATGTTTATCGAGAAAGTAACAAATGTGTGGACAGACTAGTTAATTATGCCGGTCATTTTGATATAGACGTCACTTATTTTACTTACTCACCCATTGGGTGCCACCTTATTTTATTAGAGGATTTGTCGGGGATCTGCTTCCTCATACTAGTTGTGTAATTGTTATATTTGTTTCCCTTTAATTAAAAAAAATTAGTATTTGATTCAAATCATCTACAACCTCATTGTAAAATATTTCCATATTGATAATAATATTTGTATAGAAATAACCTCTTTATTAGTTAGATATAAGGTTAAATACTACTAAACTTTCTTAGACTTTACGTCTGAGTAAGATTTTTACTAAATGTTGTTGTTATTTTATTTATATTGATTTAAATATAAATATTCAGTAAAAATCTCACGTTATATTTATATTGTTTTATATATTCAGTAGAAAACCTGTGGGTCTCATAGATATTTCTATTGAATGTTGTTGTTGATATTATATCATATATTTATATTGATCATTGTCTAGTACTTATGAATAAGGTGACGTATTATTGGATCTCCTTAGATTCCGCATTTTAGTAGAATAAGTAACATCATTGAAATATAATAAGAGAAATTCTATTTGAATAAAAGAAAAGTTCATTCCTCTTTTTCTTATATTATGATTTACTTTTATGTTCTAAATTTTGAAGAAAGAAACGGGTTATCAGGTCTGTTTTTATTATCATATATATAAATATCTTTTTTATTATCATATATATATAAATAGGGTTAATTACATAAAAAAATTCCAATGTTTTGTCAAATTTTTAATTATAGTCTAAACTTTAAAAAGTAGTAATAAAATGTCCAGATTTTTAATAGTAACATGAACTTCAAAAAATAATAATAAAATGCTCAAACTTTTAAATTTTTTCAATTCTAATATGAGGTTAATGATTTCGTTAAATTTAAAAATGACCTAAATGAGATTATGCAAATCCAACGACTTTATTTATATAGTATGATGTAATACGTGAATAGTTTGAGAAATCAAAAGAATAAAAAAAACAGATAGTTAAGAGCAACGAAAGAACAACAGATAACGTCGAACTAGAATTGAAGAAAAGTAAAAGTTTAAATATTTTATTACAAATTTTTAAAGTTTGAGCTATAATTAAAAATTAAAAATTTAGATATTTTATTACTACTTTTTAAAATTTAGGCTATAATAAAAAATTGACGAAAGTTTTGTTTTGTTTTTTTAACAATTAACCCAATAGAAATATACGTGTGTATACGTCTTGCTCACATAGCAAGTGTAAGATCTCTGATATTGCTATGTCTTTGATTGGAGAGTTTCCTAATACTACTTTTGGTAATGAGGAGAGTTTCTATTTTCAAGAGGTTGGTGTAGATGGTAGGGTCCTTCAATGGGGCATAACATACATTTCAACCAAAGATTCAAACATGTCTTCTTCCTACTTACCTCCCCTAAAACCCTAGACGAAATGTTTTGTCCCTATCCATCCTTTCCTGTTCTTCTTTTCTTCTCTCTGGTGTTGAATATATGTATCTGACCCTATTCAAGTTCTACTGAAGACGATGATCATTCTTCACCCATCACTTGGGGTTTGCCCACTTGAGGAAAGAAAATCTAAAGCATGATTCGTGCATGCATGTCTGATATGATTCACCCTCATGAGTTCATGTTTTATATATACTCAGTACTTTTGTCGGAGAAGAAACTCTCAAAACTCGTAATAGATTTGTGGCTCTGAAATGATCAGATTGTGTGGCTGGGGATTAACTTGGGACAGACAAGAGGCGTTATTTCTTTCGCTTTTGTCACCGTCCTTTCATTACCAGATTGAATTGACCTGTTGGTGGTTGGTTTTTTCAACCCTTCGCCGCCACCGCCGCCGCAGAATGATGACACGTTCACACATCAGATAACCCAAGCTGAAGCGGAGATCAAGGGATGATCTATGACTATTGTTATGTTAAGATGAACACAATTTCTAAGGCTTGTTGCAGAGATAAAGATGGAGACAGATAAGGTTGACCAAGTACCGATGTCCCGACCCGACAGCCTCCACGTGGCCTGACACACCACTGTCTTCTTTCTGACCGATTGACCGCACGTGACCTCCCTGGCTCCTTCTTCGTCATCAACGTATACATAGTTCCAGATGCACTGTTATAAGTATTATTTTGAAAATCTGAAAAATCGATGACTTGGGATATAAAACGGTCCGATTTAGTCTGTATTTTTTGTGATTGATTGATCCGTTCATTTTATTATCAGACCGGTAAAAACTGTTGAACCTGTGAAAAAAGAATCGACCAATCCATTTAAAATGTCTTGATTTTGATGATTTCAACTTAAATGAATATTATGATTAATGATCTTTTTTTTTAATCTTTTTAACGAAATATGATTAGTAAGTTTTATTATCTGTATTGTATTTGGCGAACTTTTTAAAAAAATTGTATATTTTAAAGTTTGAAGTTTAAGTTAAGTTTATAATTAGATAAATAAACAATTAAATAGTATGTTTAAAAATTATCTTATATATATAATATGTAAAATAAAAATTTATATAATTATTAGTCACCGATTTGATCACAGTTAAATTCTGGTTGAACCATTAACTTTTGAATCAGTTGCTTCTCCGGTTCAATCACCGCTCCGATTTTTAATACATTGGTTATAAGTACGCATTAGATTGTATAATGTAACGTATTCGTATGTTTTTATAATCAGAGCTATTTGTGGTACGCGCCATGCGTGAGAGTGGGTATTGTATCAACAAATCCTTTTGTCTTGGTAATTGCTTGGGCTCTTCTTTTTCCGCACGCCTTTTCACCATTTTCTCCTTAAAAGGAAAAATCACATAAATTTATAAATATAATATTTATTCTTTTAATTTTAATACTTTAAAATTTTTAAATATTAATATAAAATTAAACAAAAAATATTTTTGCAAATATATTTCTATTTTCTACCGAATGATTTATTTTATAAACGATTAGGTTGAAAACTCCTGGTGTAACTTCTTTAAGACTTATGATACCACGTGTAATATGTAATACAGATTTTATTATGTGCTCAAAATTATACATCAAAGGATAAAAATGAAAGAAATGCAGAATATTTAGTTTCAAGTCCAGTCTAACTTTTGAAACAATTTTTGACGTCCGAACGAGTTTTGATCCTCTCGGAATATTTGAGAAAGTTGATCACTGACGTTCGATCTAGGCCTTTCTATAATTTCCGCAAAACACGAACTTTCTTAACGAATCAAAGAAACGTATGCTTGTGATGCGTGTAAATAACTGCAGGAGATCTTAACCTTTATATAGCTTCTATATCGAATTTTTCCATCACTAAGTCGATATGAACTGGGTTTACACTTAAAGAGATTCATTTTCTATCCAGACTTCGATCCATTAATCTAAATCATTTATTGGGTCATTTTATTACCTTTATCTGAATCGAATTACGCAATTTAACCGATAATTTATTAGAAACTAAAATGAAAATTAATGGTGAAATATTTCACGAGCCTAAGAGTTACAGCTAGAAGACCTTTTTTTAATTACCGGTGTAAACAAGGTTAGTAGCAAAATAATATTTTATTTTAATTTATACAAAATTTAAAATATTACTATTTAAATTTAAAAATTAGCATTTAATAAAAAATCAAAAGATTGAATGTTTTGAAAATATGTTATCTCTTATTAATATAAAAATATTAGTATTTTTAAATTTTTATTTTTAAAAAT
Source organism: Erythroxylum plowmanianum (assembly GCA_025531925.1). Taxonomy (NCBI): domain Eukaryota; kingdom Viridiplantae; phylum Streptophyta; class Magnoliopsida; order Malpighiales; family Erythroxylaceae; genus Erythroxylum; species Erythroxylum plowmanianum. The sequence goes on along the minus strand of JANVCQ010000006.1, from coordinate 200,170 downwards.
GAAGATTATAGAACTTTTTTTTAAAATATTATTTCTTAATTAATAATTCTACCTTCAAAGTTCTTTCCTTCTCTTATTAGTTCTTGGTCTTTACTCTTCAGCTTCAAGTAAATTGCTTATATACTGTTTTTAGATCTTTATTGTCTCGAAGATCTGTGGGTTTGAAGCGATCTATCTCCGTACTTGATTCCTTCAGACTAACCAGTGCTTAACACTTGGGATAAAGCAAGCACCGATCGTTTTTCGAGTCTGTGGATTGTTTGTCGTCGTGTTTGCTAAAGTAGTTCTGCGAGGTGCTGCTAAGAAACTTTCATGGTGGATGGAAGGGAGTTAGGGTTTAAAGGAAGCGACTTGTTGAATTCTGTTCCAGCTTTGATCTCAGGGCTCTTCTGGGTTTTGGCCTGTATGTGTAGTAGGTTAACTAGGTTAAACATTCAAGCTTGAATCTGTGTTTTGGTCCATCTTGAAAAGGTTTTCCGTTGAAGAAAAAGGAGAAGAAGAAGAAGGGTTTGTTTCTTTAGATCTTGAGGTTTACTGTAACGATAAAAAGTTAAGAAGAGAGAAGAGCTGGCAAATAAGTGGTGGGAGAAAGTTGTAGATGTGGCTATGTCAGCAGGAGGAGGAGGTTGTGGTGGCGGAGGAGGAGGAGGAAGATATGATCATCACGACAGAGCAACAGCAAGTAGTGGTAGTGCAGGTGCAGCTTCTCGCTTCGTTCATCACCTTCCTGGACCAGACCTGGAGCTCCAACAACAAAGACCTTCATCGATTCAGATTCAAAACGAACCTTCCTCTGAAACTAACGAATACAACACCAACCGCCGTCCAAGAGGTCGTCCTCCAGGCTCCAAGAACAAGCCTAAACCACCGATCATAGTCACTCGTGACGCCCCTAATGCCCTCCAATCTCACGTCCTCGAGGTAGCCTCCGGTGCCGACATAGTCGATTGTGTGTCAAGTTATGCCAGGAAGAGAGGAAGAGGTGTGTCGGTGCTTAACGGTAGTGGGACTGTTGGTAATGTTACGCTCAGGCAACCTACAGGCAGTGCGGTCACTTTGCACGGAAGGTTTGAGATTCTTTCACTTTCCGGCACAGTTCTTCCTCCGCCAGCACCGCCTACTGCGGGAGGTCTTTCGATATTCTTGTCAGGTGGACAGGGACAGGTTGTTGGAGGGAACGTAGTGGAGCCTCTGATAGCTTCAGGACCAGTGATACTCATGGCCGCTTCTTTTTCGAATGCAATATTTGAGCGTTTGCCTTTGGATGAGGAGGAAGGTGGCGGCGGCGGAGGTGCTCAAACAGTTCAGCCCGCGGCTTCACAGTCTTCAGGTGTAACTGGATGTGGCAGCGGTGGTGCTGGTGCTGGTGCTGGCGCTGGTGCCGGAGTTGGTTTCTTTAATCCATTTTCAGGTGATTTGTTTGGCGGATGGGGTGGTGGAAATTCTCAAAGAACTCCATTTTAGGATTCACTCCAAGTACAGTGAGATGGATCCGATCTATATATATATATAGACGATCAGATCATATGTATATGTGTTTCATCTGAACGCAAACTAAACTATCGCTCAGATTATAAGAATCCATATCATTTCTTGTCTCTGAAAGTTTCAGGTTTTTTCAAAAGATAGAGACTTGAAGAAGAATAAAAAGATAGATGTCATCATCATCATCATCTTCATTTTCTTTTCCAGGTTCACGAGAGTTTCTGTAACAAAAAGACTCCAACTTTCAGGAACTTTTGTTTCCATCTGAGTTTTCTGTTCCAAAACACCGTTACAACAAGAGAGAGAGTAGAAAAAACTAAACTTAGTAACTAGTGAAAGAAAGTTGTCATCTTTCAGTTACAGAACACCAGTTGTTTGTTCCAATCCTATGAAATGAAGAAGAAACAAAGTAAGCATATTTTGAGGTGTAACCTAAATTACTTGACCTTTCAGACAAGATAACGAGTCAAGAGGAAGAAAAATTCTCAGTTCCCAAAGAAAGTAATATGGGAGTACCCAAAAACCTGTAAGAAACTGGACAATTAGACATGTTGGAACTATCAAGTCTTTGGAACTTGAGAGATCATGGAAAGGAAAGGACTTACATTTTTTAATATAATCAGAAACCAAACCTCTTTGATCATCAGAATAAGTTTCCTCTTCCTATCGTGCATGGAATTGGAAGGACCATCTTCTTGTCTAGACCAAGAACAAGTTGATTAAAAAGAGTATTAATTAACACTTTCTTCTCTGAGATCTTTCATTAATTAATCCAGTTTTATTAAACCTTCATTTTCCAAGTTTAATATCTGGTCCAGTCCAATTCTTACAACATTTGTTTCAGGTTCTGTCATTAAGAATGGAAAACTCCATCCTGAAATCAAGAAACCAAGCTGCTAAAATGGTCGATTTTTAATGTGGAAGAAGCATTGTTTTGATGTTTCAGAGACGACCCATTTGCATCCCAATCGAGTGTATTGGTTAGAGGAAGAAGAAAACACCAAGAGGTCAACCAGATTGTCACAAAGTCAGATGAGATTTACATTAAAAAAACAATAGTTTGATGAACAGAAGCTGTACAGTAACTATCACTAAAATACTGCACAGGAACAGTTTGGTATCTACAAGCCCTAGTTATTTTCACATAATGTTAGGAGGACCCAAAACTGTCTGTTGGCATTTTGCTGACATTTCAATTTCCACCTTTTTCAAGCATTTGGCTTCAAGTCTCGAAGGGTACACGTACATGGAGCCGACCATGCAGACTTACAATAGCCGACGTATGAAGCGGATCGATCCTGGAAGGTAGGACCACCACCTGCTTGCATGCGAAACAAAGAGATCAAGATTATTTTATTAAGGTCCAGAAACAATTTTGAAACAAAGGAAGGGACAACTGATAACATGTAACTAGAAGATAGTATAGTCAACATCTCTAATATAAAAGAATACAATGATACGACTCTGATATCCAAGAACTTATCAACGAACTTCCATAGCCTAGCCCAGAGGGGGCACTATGTTGCAGGTTGTGCATATATAGCCCTTTGGAGATATCCAGATTCCTAAAGTCAGAACTGGATGTACCTTTCTAAAGGGTGTTATACCCCAAGGATTATCAAGCTGTTCCGGTTGACCTGTTATAACAAGACGTCCAGCAGGATCTGATTGAACTCGCACCTGAATCCACCAAAAGGTAGCATAAAAAGTAAAGATCTGTAGCTCAAAACATAAGCAGTCAAGACATGGTATCAGGAAACATTTTTAAGCACGGAAATGGTCGGCGTTAAACTGATGCCATGCTGCACCAGAAAGGGACCATTTGAGATTGGATCGAAGACCGTGCAAATGGTCCAAAATACGAACAGATTCAAGGACAGTGCAGCATTAATATGCCTAAAAGAAATCACTCAAAAAATACCAGTGAGAAGGTGTTCTTTCATAGGGTGTTTAAGACTTCAACCAACAACCATTTTCATGTCAACTTACAGTAAGTCCATATTTTCTCCTAACCAAACTCGAACGTAAAAGTTCGTTTTTAGAGTCTTTTTTAAATCGTTAAAATTGCTCTCCCTGCATTTGAGTGTTCATATTCATTCTAAATCTGTATCCGTATAGAATACCCAATGAAGATATCGATCGCCAGTAATAGGAACACTAAAACTATTGACAGTTTCCTTTTCAAATTCATAAATGGACACAACAAAACACAAGTCAATCACTTATGCCTTACCCTGCAGGAGGTGAAAGAAAAAAACTAGATGATTTCAAGGGGATTTCTCACCTCCTCTCTCGAAAGTCCAGGGACCAAAGCATACACTTCATAACAATCTTTCTGAGCATAAAGACAGCGAATTGTCACAACATAGAGCATTGACAAAGAAATAAACACAGAATCAGTATATGTTGGGGAAAGAGGAATTATAAGAAAACAGACAACAGGCACTCACAGTTTCATGCACGTTTATCTTTACCCAGTTAGCAGGAGGTCCAATATCAACAATCTCCGCAACTAGTCTAGTCACAGAAGTTGTAAAATGACATTCAGGCTTGCAATGGTGCAGTTTATCAAGAATTATATTTGTTCTAGTATGATAACAAGAATTAAACCACAGATAATAGAATCTATGTATCAGTTCTTAACGGTCTAAACAATATAAGATTTTCAGTTAATGGAAGCAATAATTTGTGGAGGGAGTTATAAGTGATCTTGCTTGTCAGCGGGATCCACGTTACTTGCTCTCTGTTTGTGTATACCTGATTCACTCAACCAAAGGGAAAGAATAAGACTTGGAATCAATAAGGTTTCATCCAGAGAAATCTTTAAATGTATTCATAACGTTGCATACCAATGCTTTTCAGAGGTTTTTCACGTTTTATTGCAGAATTTAAATTCTTGTCCTGAACAAAATGAAAATAGAAGGCACTGTTCTAAGCCACAACATTTGAAGAAAAAGGCACATTGGCTCTTTAAATTAGTGTTCAGAGTTTCAACCAACCTTAATAATAGGCTCACTTATTTCACCATACCCAACAAGACGCTGAGCATGCCAACCCTGCATAGCACGAGTTGCAGCAACTCTTCTTTCCCTGCCCGACCCGGGTGGTTGGTAGGCATTTGTCTGCACAAAGAACTAAGGTCGGGAAAGAGAATGGTCACTAAATAGGGATTGTAGTCATTCTAACATCAGACACAACAAACAGATGAAGCTGTTGAACACAAACATAATGTAATATAGTTAAACCTCAAGCTTTTACCATGTCAAAGGATTTTATTTTTCCAAAAAGAAAACAGACCAAGCTGAGAACATAAAGAAACATACCTCTTTTTTGGCATTGGCCGAAATTGACTGATGCATGGGTGAACCTAGGAGCTGAAGCTCACCAATTTGTCTTTTATGCTTCTCGTATTCCAAAAGCGCCTGAAGCAAGTAAAAGAAAATCAAGAAGAGAATAAAAGATAACTGAAAAACATAAATAGCAGTATTGGAAAACCAGAGAGTAATCAGCCTCTGCTAATAGATAATGCTGACAAATACATCTAGTGTACAAAGTTGCATAACTTTTTTATGGTATTCAACCATCAAAGATGGAATTAACTAAAAAGACGGCAAAAAAAGCCCAAAAACTATTATTTTGCTCTTTAAGTTTCAGAAAGTTTTGATTTTTTTTTTTTGGCTTCAACTACCACAGAAGCCATAAAGAAGGTTTGCTAAAGGCTCTCATAGGTAACAAAGGACCACTAATATTGACCTTGGGTATAAAATGCAAACGGTTTTCACTTCCCACTTTTGTGTAGCTCTTTTGGTAGTGAGAGACTTGGTGGAAATGTCATGTGCACAAAACTCCTCTCATCACGATTTAACACACGACTAATTATTGATAATCCAACTTTAATTCAGCATCTTTGTAACTAAAGAAATAATACCTTCTCATAGAAATTACGGAATGTCCAAGAAACAGTTGTACAGGTCCTGTGAGACAGATGGATAGACAAGTTTAAAAATATATATATAAGAAGTTGTAAGCACACAAAAGAAACCCTTACTTGGGAGGGTGGAAAGACTCCCCTACTTGCCTCCACAACTTGGACGTGGTGACCTATAAACATGGGAATTAAAAGCATATGTGTCATATTTTAAAGTTAACAAGCACCTCATATTTCACGAATGTTACACCATCAAGCACAAGACAACATCAAAGACGAATTGGAGAAAGCAAGTGATAAATAGCAGAGATAATACTAGACCAACATGATGCATAATAGTATGGATAAAGACAGAAATGCACACATACCACTTCATATCCACCCAATTTGATAACAGCTCTCCATAACCTAACTCCCATTCAGAAAAAATAAGAAGAAATTAGCGACATAAATACAATCAAGCAGAGATTGAATACTCATCAAAATGAAATATAAAATCAAACGTACTTCAAGCAATTCAATGGCTCTCCATAAAACGTAGGGGGTTTGAATTCCAAAGCATTTTCCCTGCAGAAAGTTTCAAGCTCCTTCATGAATGCTGCTCGCTCCTCTGGAGTTCCAGACTCATTAACTTGCCCCATCTGCTGAGACAATTGGTCCACTTACAAGACTCATCATAGAAGAATACATCTAAAATTCCTTAACAAGTACCTCAACATCAGTCCATACGCTCTTGGATTTGGACAAACTATCCTGCTTTGGTTTGTGACTAGAATACTTCTTGTGTGGAAGAGGAGTAACAATTCCAGGTTGAGGTTCAACAAGCATCCTATCTCTATCCTCAAATTTTGGTTGTGGCAGTTTACCATTAGTATTGGAATCCATGGAAGGTTTATCATAAGGCATATCATCAAGCTTCTGTTGGGGTACTTTACCTTCTGTACCATCATTACCATTGGAATGAGCAGACGGGATGGGTTTATGATCTTCAGAGGGGGGTTGAACATCAGACATAGGAACATCAGTTGGCAATGTGAGGTCATTGAAATGTTGATTGTAAGATGTAGCAACGGAGTCTTGTGGTTGAGCATTAACTTGAACAGGTCTGATACTGGGGTCAATGTCACCATCCAAATCTAGGGACGATGGTGGCATATCAGTATCTGCCATCTTCATCAAAAAGAAAAGAAAACATTACAATACCATCCTATTTGGAAAAAGGATATGAATAAGCACAAGAACTGTTATTTCTTAAATGTTTGTTCTTCTTTCACCTCTTCCAAAACAAATCGACGATGAATTTTTATTTGAAGAGAGAAAAAGGTTATAAATCCCATTCAAAATATTGAAATGTGGATTGAAAAATTGAAGCAAATGAAAGACTAACGTTGAAGAAATCATAAAGGAAGAAACTTGCCTGTTGGTCGTGGCGGTGGCGGGGCCGGTTGCGATTGTTAGGGAAGACAATGGAGGGAAAGGAAGAAAAAAGGTGGTTAGGGTTAGAGTTAAGAGAGAGAGACAGTCTTTGAAACAACTCTATCTCAAACCTCTTCTTCTTATCCAAACCCCATATTCACTACCATTACTTACATACATAGAAAGTAACGTTAAACGCCATAGCAACCGCGAAATGCAAATGGAAATCCAACGCCTGGCTAGCTATGGCTTCAGTCAGTTATTAGCCATAATAACAACTCCCGACTCGCGAGCGCGGCGCCGGCGGACCCACTGGGCCTTAAAACTCACTTTGCGTTTCTTAAGTTCATAGAATTACCAAGTTGCCCTCTTCTTGGGCGGGCCCACATGTTCAGCTTCCATGGGCGTGGGATTTGCTTGCATCTTCTGTGATCTGAGCTCTAATTGTAATGGCGATCCCAACTCGTTTAGAGGAAGAAGAAGAAAAGAGTTCACTCCACTTTCATTTTCACGTAGGCTAATGCTAAATTTCCTAGCTTTACAAGATTGTGGTCCCAGTTCTGCTCCAATGGAGGCATAGGAGTTATGGATATGCACAAAAGTGTATAAGGTCTTTTTCAATTTTGTGGGTAAGAAGAAGTCAACACGGAAAATAATATTCCTGAGGATCGGTGATATCTTTTCAAAATACGACTGATTTGTCTGTTTCATCGAGTTTTATGTGAACCAATACAAAACAAAAAACAGTCTTTTCTCAAAATCTTTCAGAATCTTCGAATGTATATATTCTATTTGCATTAATGTGTCATTGACTCGTTTGCGTTTATGTTTTTCTTTTCTTTTTCTCATCATCAATCGGTGGAGAGGACATCCTGGAAAACTGAGTTGGGTGACAATCTTCTCATGAAACATGTGTGTGACCACATGAATCTGAAAACCTCCTCAGGAGTTATGGTTGCTTCAAGATTGTGCTTTTCGTTATAACTTCTCTTATTTTCCTTTTCAGTATAGCTGTTTATGCTAAGTTGTGCATTTCGTTTCTGAGTAACTGCTAGTTGACTTTTTGTTCTCCTTACGCTATGTATTGCATGTTTCTTACGATTTACGTGCCTGAACAGTCGAGGAAAATATGTATTGCATGTTTCTTACGATTTTACGTGCCTGAACAGTCGACGAAAATCTGAAGTGGGATTGGTTGATCATCAAGAATATAGACATAGAGAGGAAGGGATTGAGTCATTTTGGATATCATATCTGCTAAAGGATATTCAAAGATGGGCCTTTTGGATCTCTTCATTGCTTCATCAATACCTGTCCTTAAAGTGTTGTTAATAACGGCACTTGGGTGTTATCTTGCTCTCGATAAGGTCAATATATTAGGGGAGGATGCGAGGAAGCATATAAATAATGTAAACTTTCACTTTTCTTTAAACATTCTCCAGGATGTGTGGTTGGCTGCAATTGGTGGCTGTAGGGAATTGTTAGATTGATTACAGAGTGTGTGTTCGATTCTGTCTATGCACAGGTAGTGTTTTACGTGTTCAATCCGGCCCTGGTGGCCTCCAATCTTGCAACAACAATCACATTAGACAGCTTGATGCATTTGTGAGTCAAATTCTGATAACTTTTGGTGTTTTCCAATTTTCGTTCAATGATCATCTATTACTTATCGATGAAGGCGATTGTGTTGATTGTGTTTACTCGTCTTGCATAGGTGGTTCATGCCATTCAATATCCTTATCACATTCATGATTGGTTCTTTACTAGGATGGCTTCTCATCCTGTGCACTAGGCCTCCTTCCCATCTGCGGGGTGTCATAATTGGTTGTTGTGCTGCAGGTAAATGCATAATCCCAATTCTAATGGACCTTCTGTACAACTTATGTCACTCTTCTTCTTCTTCTACTACTACTACTGCTGCTGCTGCTAAATATTGCTTCATTTTCTTCTATTGAATCACAGCTTAACCATAGGCTTTATGTGATTGTGTCACTTTACATTACATTATCTTCTTCTTATGTACGTGTATTGTCAGGTAACTCATGATGAGATATTTTGCAGGAAATCTGGGGAACATGTTTCTTATTATGATCCCAGCAGTATGCAAAGAGAAAGGAAGCCCATTTGGATCTCCTGATATCTGTCAATCATACGGATTGGGTTACATTTCACTTTCAATGGCGGTATGTTTGTATTTCACTAGATTACAATTCAAAAGCATGAAACTTTCATCATTAACTACACCTCACTTCCATTCCTAAGATTCTCATTAATATGGTCGTTCCTCGAATCATGGAATAAACTTGGCAGATTATGCTTTATTCTTGAATTCTGAGGCAAATTTGAAAGTGAATGATGTAACTCTGCAGATTGGAGCAATGTTTTTATGGTCTTACGTGTACAATATTGTGAGGGCTTCATCTGATAAGATTGCTGACGAATCCAGAAAGCTTCATGTAGATATATCTTCAAGAGAAAGCTCATTATCTGAATTGGAGAATTGCACAGAGCCACTACTTTCTTCAAAGGAATTTTCGCCTTCTCTAGAGCATGCACATCAAAAAGCATTGCCCATCACGAGAACTGAAAGCAGATCTGAGGTATTGTGTCTTTGTTGGAATTTGGCCATGGTCGGCATCCTATACCGAGTTTTTGAAGTTACCACCTTTGCCAGTATTGTGAGAAACTATTTACATCACTCTATGAAATGCAAAAACCATCACCGGAGGCTCTAAGATTGACCTTTCGGAATCCTGGCACAGATGACAATTTCGGACCGACTGAAGCAACGCATCATGACTCTGTTCGCAAATACTAACTGGAAGTCTTTGTTTGCACCTTCCACCATTGCAGTGGTATGACTCTGTGCTATTTGTCCTCTTACTTTGGTTATTCATTTAGCAAACATTTCTTCTTTAATCTTCATAAAGACCACAACTTATTCGTCACTTCTTCTGATTGAACTTTGCATTTACCGTTAATTGAAACCTTTCCAGAAGTGACTCATCCTTCCTGCAGCTTAAAACTCTCAGTTGTATTGCGCTCTGCAAGTCTGCTTTTTTCCCCATTCTTCCTTTTCAGTTTCTGCAGAGCATGAATTACAACTTGCTGAAGTGAATTTTACGTTCCACACAGGTTGTTGGATTTGTAATCGGGCTTATACCGCAGGTGCGAGAGTTGATGATTGGAAATAATGCTCCTCCTCATGTCATTCATGACTCTGCTTCCTTGATTGGGTATTAAATCTATGTATAGCCTCATATCTGACTATTTATGCTTGCCATGAATCATACAACTTATCTACAAATTGCTTCTTTATCATTGAAGTTTCATTTAACAAAAGATGTTAGGTTCAGTTTTGTCATTTTTGCTTTGGGTACAGAGATGGAGCCATCCCAACTCTGACCTTGATTCTAGGGAGCAACTTATTGAAAGGTACTAATTCATTCAAGGCTCATTCTTCTAACCAGAGGAGTTCCGTTGTTGAATTGACAGTGAGAAATCGGATTGAATCTCAGGTTTGCGAGGATCAGGCGTCAAAAATTCTTTAATTTTTGGGATTGTAGTTGTTCGATATATAGCCTTACCTCTTACAGGCATATTCATTGTCAAAGGAGCACTGAATTTAGGGTTCATACCCCATGATCCTTTGTATCAGTTCATTCTTCTGCTCCAGTTTGCAGTTCCACCTGCAATGAACATAGGTATCTCATTTCCTTCAATAACCTGAGTGTATAGTTCATTGTTTTTCCATAAATTTTACTCCATCACTTGTCCTTGTAACTCTTCATACTCTGGATCTGTGCAAATTTTGTTTTACATAAACTCCATGTATTCATCAATTTTGCAGGTACCATAACTCAACTGTTTGGAGCAGGAGAGATGGAATGTTCAGTCATAATGCTATGGACTTATGCATTAGCTTCAATTTCACTTACTATTTGGTCAACCTTCTTCTTGTGGTTAGTGACTTGAATATATCCAAATATGATATGACTTGCTAGTGCATGAGATTCAAGAATAATGTCGTTTCACAAATTAGAGAGAACATTGAAAATTTAGTACATTCAGGTACTTGGTGTCAAGTATCCACCATACTAAGACTAGCATCCAACTAGAGAAGATGAGTGAATGAATATTCAGAGGTCATTTTCATACCTCCATATAGCAAGTTAGTCTTTAGTGGAAGAACACGAAGTGTATGCAGATGAGTGAAGGAATCTTCATTCATCAGCTGCGTTTTCAAAGTCTAAGGCTTTGTGGCTTCATCTTCTCTACATTAGAATCAGTAAGAAACTCCATTATAGTTATAAGGAACCAGTATCCATGAGCTATACCCACAAGAAAATTTTCTTCTTTTTTGAGTAAAAAAGATTTGAGAATAAGGATCTATGTCCAAAGTAATAGTAACTTCAATCCAAATTTGCGAAAAACCAATTGTGGAGGGGGTTTTGAGGTTGTTCAGTACACTGATCATATCTCTCTATAATGTTGGATGTAATACAGAAGGAGAGTGGTTCTTGTTCCTAAAGTATAATGACTACAACTTAATACACAATCTTCCTGTTATTTATCTTCACTTAGGAAGAAGATGACTCATAAAAGAAAAAGGGGTGCCAAGAACTCAGGTTATTAACATCAAGCAACTGAGTTGCACCTATAGTTCAGGTTATAAATGAAGGAAAATGAGACTCCATGTCAAAGAGTATGTATTTCTCAAGCCACACACCGTACGGAAGTAATTCAGAAAAGGAAAAGCCTAGGTTGTCATTTTAAATGCATGTCTGATGGTTGGATTGGGTTGAAGACATGGCAGACAGAACTTCAGTAACAGATGCCATGACACTCAAAGCAGCTTTCAGAACTTCCTGAGAACACCCTGGTTTAACTATAGCTCGTACCTGGTAATCACAGTAAGAAAACATTTATCAATGGAAAAACTTATTGAGGAACTCATGTAAGTTAAAACCTTGGCAGCAGCAGGCTGTCTGGTTGATTCATTATCTGTTGTTAAATTAGAATTTGGCTTCCAAGAGAAAAATGAAAAGTTCAGAAGAACTTTTGAACCAACAGTGTAGGCTCTCAGATTTATTTAGCCTCAACTACCATTTCAGATCAGTTTGAAGGGAAAAATAATTATTGAAAGTCATAGGATTGTCGTAGTACTACCTTTCTCTTTTTAAAGTTAGCTAATGTGAAATATTTTTGGTATAATAATCAACCTAAGAGCAATGTGACATACGAACCACCATGTTTGAGATTCAGGAAGCATTATGAAGTAATTCTGCTCTAGCATGTAAAGCAAATAATAATGAAGAAAAAAACGGAATGTCAAGCAAAGAAAAAAGAGAAGAAAACATAGGGGGCCAGCACCTTTTCAAGGTATTCCTGCAGTTGCTTGATCCGTCCCATGTAATCCTGATCTTCAACACAAAGAGTTACAGGCTTAGCATCAGCACCAGGACCATCAAACTGAAGGGGCCCAGGATTTCTGTACAGATCATCCATCAAAAATTTTGCGGCATTTTGCCTTAGCAGCCTGCAAATAAAACCGTTACAGGAAATTACTGAGCAGCTCTCTCTTTCTGGGGACATGGGAAAAGATTTATAGTTGTTTGATATCAGTATAGTTTAGCAAAAAAACTACTGTTGTAACATCATTGGTGATACTATAGTTCAGCCACCTTATGTACATCATGTGGATCAGATATAATGTTAGATACAGATACATTTCTACTTTCAGTTGAGTTTAAGAGAAGGAGGGGGTCATACTCATATGCTTTGCCTCTCAAATCCACAGTAGCTGGATGAATTGCAGGTTTTCCAATAGAAGAAGCACCTGGACTTTGAGCCCATCGCTTCACAGTCATCATTGCCTAGTATTTACACAAAGTCAACAATCTATCACAGTATGCATATGATCTAGCAAAAGGAAAAGACCTTGAAGAGAAAGAAGTCCTAATCAACAAGAGACAAAAGGCCTTCAAGAATGTAGGATGTAGAAAACAAAATGAAAACCTAACTGTAAATGGAGCAGCACCACAGCGCCAATTATTCACAGGGTTCCTCAAGTTTGTTAGAGTGGCCATATATCCATTCAAACCTGCTGCTAAAATATGGTAACAAATATGCCCAAGGACCTGCAGATAGGTAGTTCCACAATAAGCAAATGACATGTAAAGTAAAGAAAAGATTACAGCTAGCTCACGTACGAAAGCATAGTCACAGTCGAACTTTGATGGTAATGATCCCCTGGCCTGATAACCAAAAAAGTGGCAAATAGCATTGAATTTCTTTCCCTTGTATGCACCTTCTTTCTGGGGGGGAAAAAAAAGAACAAAAGAGCAATTAGCTCAGGATTCAATGGAAATTTCTATAAAAGCAAAACAATCCAAATAGTTGAAAAAACAGCTAACTAATATCACATCAGACTAGGTCCTAAAACATTATCAAAATAATGCAATGTGATAAATGAAAAAGAGAAATTGAATTTCTGTCTCCATCTTTGGATCATATACAGCATAGTACATAAGGGACTTAGCTGAGTGATTTAGGTCTTTATGCCTTGCAGATGTAACAAGATAAGAATGATGAGAATTATCCATCTTACCATGCGTTTGTTCATTTCTTTCTCCACAAGATGCGCTAGCAACTTCTCGGTCTCAATCTGGGGAAGGGCAGAAAATTAAATCAAGATCCATGATATTTAACATTTCCTTCTCATAGAAATCTCACACTCCATACCTGAGATAACTGGGCCGAGTCATCGGATTCAGGGTAAAGAAGAAGCTGTACAGAAAAAGTTGGAAGTCAGGCAAACTGAATCTATCAACCTAAAATGACATATATCTTTTGATGTTAATCTGTAATGGAAAATCAAACCTCTTTCTTGATAAAGGGTGGCAAAAATTCGAATAAAGCTGATGCCCATGGTGAAAGCTGCAACGAGATTTTATCTTGGCTAACTCCTTGCTTGAGCAAAGCGTGTATTTCCTAAGAGTTTCAAAATCGTCAATTATTATCATTTTCAGAAGACTTAAGGCATTGAAAATCAGCGACTATTAGGTTACATGCCCAGGTATGGGAGAGAATGAGAGTGATTTACCTTCAAAAGAGCGTACACCTCCGGAATGCTTTCTATCAGGCCCTCTGGCAATAGAATGACTCCATGGTTTTTATCTGGCAAAACTGATCTTTGTTAGATAACAGCAATAGATCAAGACAAGTAAAAGTTAGTAAACTGCAATAGTTAAACATCTGAAATGATTAACTATCCAAAAAAATAAGTACTGGTCAAGGATCCATAAGCTTCTAGCCAAGGAGCAGTTGTAGGCAGGGTAAACTGGCATTTACTTGCATTCTAACCATCAAATTCTGGTTGAATGGGTCATTAACCAGTAAACCTTCAGAAAAGTTCTGTTCTTTGTTTTCCAGGATTGATAGTAGGTGGTTCCTCAACATGTAACTAAGCACAAAAGTAATATTTTTACTGAAGTAGATTATCACAAAAGTGACAGGACACAAATTATTTCGAAGGACCTTGTTGTGCTCTAGCTTGAACTGCATCACAAATTTGTTTTGTGAGGTCAAATAGGGTGAGCTTTGATGCAGCTACCTCCTCACCAAGAATTACCTGCAGAAAGCAGGTCAGTATATATAGCATCTTTGGAATGATGACACCATATGGAGCTGGAAAGGTAATTAAAAGGAAACGCTAACCATATTTGGATGAGACTGGAGTGTGCATTCTAGAGAAACATGTGATGCCTTTCGGCCCATTAGCCGGATAAAGTAATAATACTGCAAAGGAATGAAGTCAAAATTTCAGTTAAGAGATAACACACATGACCAATATATGGAAATAAACTTCTTTTTTCTATAAGTTCTATTGTTCCTCTAATATTCAAGCATGAAACCAAAACTTCCTAAACCACTAAGAGAAGTCATATCTCAGGACTGATTGCATTAAGATGGTGTCTTTACTGCCCTGCTCATTATTTGGGCCTTCAATCACCAGGACATCAGAAAATTTAAATAACAAGGAATGCAAAAGTTGATTGCTACATGGAAATTGTGCTGGGATCAAAGTTAAAAAATGATGACCTTCTCGGCAGAGAGAGCATCAGTGCAGACATTGCTAATAAGCTGGGAATTGACCTGCATATATAAGGAAACATGAGGAATCAACATTTCCTATAAAACTCATGAACTGTAAATTAGAAAAGCTGGTACATGAGCCATCATTGGAGATCATTTTCGAAGCATGGCATATGAGAACTCAGTCCTCATTATTTTTATTCACTGTTATTGCCATTGACATGTTTCACAAAACCTTCCTGTCATTAAGTACCTTGCATATTGTATCAAAACCAACACTGGTTTCAACAAACTGATTCTTCAGATCGCCATAGAGAGTAACAGGAACACCAACTACCTGCCAGATTCAACCAATGAAATCAGCAAATTGAGGTACCACAAGAACATGTTCAATGAATTGTCAGATGTCTAGAGGCACACAATTGCAAAGAAACTTTGAGAAATTAAAATGCTTCACTAACAACTCAATTCAAAAGCACATAAAGTATACCTTTGTTGGGCATCCTGCCACAGCAAATGTTTCGGCCAGCTGTGCTGCATCTGTATTTGATGTAACCCCTACAAAATACCAAGCTTCCACAGTGAGTAATAGCCTCATGCATACTGAGCTTGCCATTCTTAAAACTATATATTACCTCCGATTATGACAAGGCCATCCAATTTCAGATCTTTGCACGTGGTTAATGCAGCATTAACTTGCTCAGTTGTTCGTATTTGATCTTTTGACCGTCCCAGTAAATCATATCCACCTTGTCAAGCACAATGATACAAAAACCTTTAGCCATATTTCATTGCCAACTGGGTTTTAAAGATTTAGATGCAAAATCATGGATTACCACCCACCTTGATTTTTGTAGGTTGCGAGAACTTCATCACTGATTTCAAGAGTTTTCTGTGCAAAAAAACCCTCAGAACCACCTGTTGATGGATAAGAATTACTAGAGTTCACACAAAATAAAGAATCTTTTTTTTCTCTCTTCAATTTGCACAACACATATGAAACAAAAATACAATTTATATCGCTGCTTACCCAGAAATCCAAGTAGAGTATTGCCTGGGTTGTGGATTTTAAGAGCATTGTGTAGACCCCATATGACATTATGTCCTCCAGGAGATTGTCTCCCACAAAAGACTACTCCAACCCTGTTGAGAGAACACACAATAAACAATAGGTGATCTTCAAGAATCAGCCCAGACAAGACGGAGTGTCTTAACAAAACAAAAATATAAGGAGTCGCTAAGCACACACCTGATATCAGGATGCTCGGATATAATTTGAGCATCAGTAACTTTTGCCGTAGACCTAAGAAAATGAGCCAGAGGCTGACCGTAAGTGTTGGGAAAGGCTCTGCTTATGGTTTGATCATCTGCTGGGTCTGCAGCCGCTGTGGCATCACCAAATTCTACTCTCACAGTAGTTCCCTGGAGAATGGCGAGTTTCAACACAAGTTTGAGATCATTTATAATCAAAACAGACAATCATATTCAAGTAAAACTAAAATAGTAGAAAAAGAAACATAATTCAGAGGAACCCTTCAAGGTGTATCGATAACGTGCACCAAACACAAAATACTGTTAAAAGAACAGCGAGTTTGACTACGAAAAACTTGTCTAACAATGAACAAGAAGGTTGATGTTAGGCAATATGGGTTATACACATTTGCATGCGTTTAAGCAAATTAGGAAAAGTAGTCAACTTTAAGGTTGATAAAGTACAGAATTGGATACAATTAAAGATCCAAACATAAAGAGGAAGAGAAAAGCGTGATCAGACAGATATAAGCAGAAAAGTTTTTTAAAAAGAAGCAAACGAACAAGTATCCCAATGATGATTAGAACAAAATCAAGTGAAGTATAAGGAGAAATGAAGAGCAGAAGATACCTGAAGACATGGAGGGAGTTGAGGTTGATATAAAGATCGCATCTTTTGAAGATCCGAGAGTTCTCTTGGAATGCCGTACTCGGAAGCCATTAGAGCCGAGGTAGAGTCAGAGTGGTACTAGCTGGTATTGTATGGAAAACGCTGATGTCGAGGGTAAGTTATAAGGCTCAAAGTGTTTGGTTCTTGATAGGCGCTGCTTTGGTTGGTTTTCAATATTTTACTTTTCGAGAGAAGAAACTAAGACAGACAGTTCAAAAATGGACTCTTTGTCTTCGATACAGCCATCCCACCGAACCAACAAACCACCTGTTACTGTACTCGGCAATGGCTTCTTGGGTATCATTTTACCTAAACATCCTTTATGATCCTGAGGGTGGAGAAGGAATATATCCTTTATAATCTTGTGGGTGGAGAAGGAATATACCTGCCTGTCGGAAAGAGAGAGGGGATATTCTTGTAAATGGATATATACATAATCTCCAATTCCACCGCCTAACAGTCCACATAATTTTATTGGAATAAAGAGTTACTTCTAGAACAAGAGGAAATATACAATATGTTCATCTCTTGATTAGAGGTCTCGAATTTAAATATTGGGAATGGAAAAATCTATTTGGTCAATATTTTACTTTTTACGGGATGACCCAGTGTAAACAGGGATTAGTCTAAGAGTTGATGATTTAAAGGCGTCTTCTTATAGTTGAGATCCACTTAGGACACCTTGTGATATAACAAAATATATATATATATATATATATATATATATATACAATATGTAACCAAACCATTGACCATGCACATTAACCACAGTTTCCTTCTTTTTACCCACAGATGATGTTTTTGACTATAACATCTAGCGGAGAGTTGTTGGTTGTTTTATTTAGATTAAGGTTGATAATAAGCCGACATAATCAAAGCTCAAACAATCTAATTGGTCCGAGCAATCAAACTGATGTCGGTATAATTAGACTTAATAAAACGAAAATAGGTCATTTGACCATTTTTATCGTGCTAAATTACGTTTGATTGGACGTAAAAAAATTTATAATATGAAATAGAATAGAATAGGATGAAATAATTTATAAGAGAATAAAACGTAAATGATTATAAGATTAGAAAAATTGTTTGTCAAAAAAAAAAAAAAAGATTAGAAAAATTGTTGCTTGAAACAAATCGAGGAATTCATAATGTAAGATAATGAAATGTTATTTGAATGAAGAATTTTTAATGTAATATAATATAAAATTATTTTATCATCACACCTAATCCAAAGCCTCACAATAAAGAGGAGTTTGGGAATGTTTGATATTACGTAACTTTACTCCTATATAATAAAGAGGTTTCTTTCAAAAAAAAAAAAAAAAGAGGTTGTTTCCAATATACTCACATACAGATGTGACAATAAAAGAGTAATGCAAATTAAATAATAAATAAATAAAACTAGCACGTTAAATAATTATGTAAATAAAATTACAATAAATACATAAATAAATAATAAATAAATAAAATATAACTCAACTTTTTAAAAATAAAATATAAAACTAAAACTAAAATATAAAGCATCAATGATAAAAACTGTAAAAAATTATAGTATCCAAATGATAAGAAAACAATAAAGCATTAAAAAACTCGACTTTGGCTTAAAAAAAAACTATATAGAAACACAAAACGTGTGAAACCATAAGATCATTACGCATAAAATTATTTATTATTTTATATTTTATCCTAAATTCTCCGAATCGTGAGTTTTTTATTTTTATTGTTTAGAATGAAATGAGATGTAATACGAAACAAGATTAAACATCACTTTATTATATCTCATCAAACGATGTTCTTAGTTCAAACAACATTCTTAGCTTACTTCAATAAAACTCCTTCACATTCCTTCCTACCAACTGAGGAGGGCCAGACTCACACCACCACCACCACTATATAATGGGACAACCACCTAAGTTTCATCCTCGTCCTTGAAGCTTTGCATCTCCTACTGTTCAAAAACCAATGAAACTCTTCACTTCCTGCCCCTATTGGTTCCACTTTTTTTGCTACTCTCTCTTCTACCTCGCTTTCTTTTGGAACTGCCTCTTCCACCAGAGTTGCTGGGGCCAGAAAGATGGTGATTCCCAGGAGCCAAAGCAGGGAACCCAACAGCAGGGATTCTGCAAAATTCAACAATTACCATGAGATTAAGGTCTTGTTTAGTAACCAACACGAAAGAATCAAAATAAAAAAAATAGAAATGAGAATGAGCCGCAAGAATCGAAGTAGGAATAAAATTATTAACCATGCGGGTTTGATACGAAATTAATAAAATTAATAGTTATGCTAGTATTTGACATCAAATATTATGAATGATTTCTTTTGTAAATAATTAATGAAAATATTTTACATTTCATATAAAATTATTAATTTTAAATCATTATAAATAATTTTTATGATAAAAGTATTTTGATGATAATATTCTAATAAGAATATAATCAATACCCTGACAATATTCTAATAATATTTTAATAATAACTTGATAATATTCTAATAATATCTCTTACCTCTTATTCTTGATATTTGATTCCAGCTTACACTCATACCTTTCTCAGGAATAAAAGTCTAAGATTGTTTAGAATTCATTCCATTTTTATCTATTCCAGATAACCAAACAAGTAAAGCTAAGGAATAAAGGTTGCATTCTTATACTGATTAACAAACAAGACCTAAGTATTTCGGAAAAACCCCACAATGAAGAATTGTACAATCCTGGCATTCATTCATATAATCACATACTATTCCCAATCGAGACTAGAAATTTTTAATCTTTATGGTTAACGAGCTTCAAGTCATTTGGTAGTTTAGAACCAGCATATCAAAATCTAAGTCTCTTCAACAAAATCTGCATGGTTTCTATAGGATATCATGCCTGGGAAAGCCATTCCATGAGATTAAGTATTTCAGTAAAAACCCACAAGGATGAATGTTCAATCCTGGCATTCATCCATATAATCACATATTATTCTTAGTCAAAGACTTGAAATTTTATTCTTTATTGTACGGTTAACAAGCTTCAAGTCATTTGGTAGTTTAGAAACAGCATATCAAAATCCAAGTTTCTTCATCAAAATCTCAAACATGGGGTTTCTATAGGATATCATGCCAGGAAAAAGGCCAAGTGGAATATCATTGGTAAGGTGAGTTAAACTCAAAATTTTAGATTTCTTTATAGTAATTTGGATCTGAACTGACTCAGAGCAATAAAATTTCAAGTTCAACATTAACAACGAACGTGGAAAATAAAGAATTGCCAGGTAGTAAGAAGCAAGTTAGATGGTACGTACCCAACAAGAGCACAGCAGACTCCTGCTTGGCCGAGGTGACACCAAATCTTCCGCCCTTTTGCAAACTAAGTCGTAAAGCCTGGTTTTCTGCAACAGTACACTGGAGCATACGCCCAAGCCTCCTGCATTCTGCTTCCAAATACTTACTCTTTAACTCTAAATCCCTCACATACATCTTTTTCCTCTCCCTTGATCTTACCGCAGCATCCCTATTTCTCAACTTCCTAGAATCAATCAGAACACACCCCAGTTACATACAAAAAATCCTCTAATTCGGTAAATTTCAAATTTGACCAAGCATAATTTGCAGCCATATAACTGTTCTAACCAACAAGCAATTAACAATTTACGGTGATGATGATGCTGAGGTTAGTTCATCTAGTCATGGGCAAAGATTACAATAACATACACAGAACAAGAATCGCTACCTAGGTGAAAAAGAGAAGTTTATCGAAAAAAATTAAGTACCTTTTCAGTTTCTTAGACTTTAGATCATCAGTGGCTGATCCATCGTCGTTCACTTTCTCAGGTTCCTTCTTTTCAGAGCCATGATCAGAACAAATGCGGACCTGGTCAGCGGAAACACTCTCAGGAGTATCGACAAGAACATCCGCCAAAAAGATGCCCAAATCCTCCGAACAACCCTCACCCTCAAAATCATCCTTCATCAAAATGTTCTCTATCTCACCTACCCACGATGTCACAGAATCGGGTGACGGCGTGGGGAAATTTTCGGCCTCCACCGGCGCCGCCGACGCATCGGAGACGAAATGGGTATCCAAATCACAAACATCCAGAAAAAGATTATCCCAATCAATCTGGTCGAGGATGTCATCTGACCCAAACTGATTATCATCCGAACCCGACATCTAAAAGAACAAGATTTAAAGAACAGAAGGAATCGGGAGACTGAAGAGAAATGGATCACCTGGAAGATAGATAGGCCTTAGGAATTTAAGAAAAGAAATTGAAGCGAGTGTGGCATTTGTGTAAATATATACCACAGTAAGTCAAATTAGACGCTATGCCATCACCCTACCAATAAGAATACGACAAGTGGACATTGCCTTTGAACATACTTAAGAGGTAAGTAAAGATAAAGGTCCACCTACAGGGAACTGAGTATGCTGAACGAAATTGTTTGAATTTTAAGTCAAAATTAATTCGGACGGTGCAGTAAAGTATAGCTCTAATCTTGCCACTGCAGGTGGTTTAATTAGGGACTGTAAAGAGAGGTGGTGCTGTAGGTTTCTATACCACATTAGCAGAGGCTCTCCTGTAATTACAGAATTATGGGGAGTCCATTCGAGCCTTAACCTGGTATGGATGTTGGGATACTAACGCATAATTGAAGTAGACTCTCTCGAAGTAATTAACATTCTCTCCCCTTCTACTATAGTTTTAACTGAAGATAACCTTTTGGTGGCAAGTACCCATGACCTTCTACACTGAGCCTAGGAGGTGCAGCTACAGCACAGGAGTCGTGAAGGGAACCAGTGTGTTGATTACCTAGCCTCAATTGCAGTGATATCCAATCTAAGTCTTCATATACTTCAAGAGCCTCCAATAATGGTCGTGGAATCACTTCAACGCAATCAGCGAGACATCCTGTACCGCATAACCTTGCTTTAGTTAGAGTATTTTTTGTTTGTCATTAATTTTCTTTTCCTTGTAGCAAAAAAAAAAAAGAGATAAAGGATTGTTGGATCAAGAAATATTAAATATTTTCTTTTGCATATAACCATAATTGAATTTTAACAAATTCTTCAAATTTAATTATTAATAATTTTAATTTAACCGAACTTAAATTCAAGTTCAATCCAAACCAGTCTCGTTACAAATAAGAATGTCAATAGATCAGACTGAGCCACAAGTCAGGTAACCTATGATCTGACAGGCATATATAAATCAACCCGTGCCCGGCCCAACCACACGCTGACTGACTTATGACCAGCTCATGGTCCGAGTAGTCAAAGGTGGAGCGAGCCAACCAAATCCATCTTATAATTTTTTTTAAATGTCAAAAATGATATCTTTTTGAAATAAACCGGCCCCCAATCAACCAAGGCCGAGTCAAAATTTAAACTTTAAGGATCATAATAAACATTTCAAATAAATTATTGTCAATTTTAATATAATCAAATTCGAATTGGACCCTAATCTAAACCAATCTCATTGCCACTTGCTTCAATAATATATACAATTTAAGTAAATTATCATAAAATTTAATTTAATCAAATTCAAATTCAAGCCCGATCCATTCAAATTCAAGCCCGATCCAAACCCAAACCAGTCGATTATCACTTGCTTTTAAGTACCATAATAATGCAATGCTTTATCAGAAGCTAGTGTCTTGTTTGCTTTAATAATTGTCCTTTAATAATTGTCCTTTTTCATGTTATTATTAGGGGACAATACAAGTTGAATGAATGAATATGAGATAAGGGATGTCTGATGGATGGATCAACCAACAACTAAACTACACTACACTACACTATACTACAAATGAGGGATGGGTGTTTGATGGATGGATCAACCACTATAAGTAAACTACACTATACTTCACATCAGGGATGAGGAAGATATATATAAATACATACTCTTAAAAACATAAATCATAACCTAAGATTGTTTCACTTTCAACAACCTCCCAAAGAAGGGGCTTTGGCTTTCCATCATCATTATCCACTTGCAACAGCAAACTCTACCATATGATCTACTGCATATGTTTCATCAAAAATCAAGATGAATCACTGGTCATCATTTCTTTTCAGATCAACTAATACCAAAACAGAGGAGGAAATAAGATAACCGAATACATGTTTTTCCCTGTAAAAGATTCTTCTCACTACTGAATCAGCAAAAGTGTATCTATTTTTTGATAGGAATAACTGGTGTCTTTGTCATAGCAATACCTATTTGGAAATGAGAAAACAATGTTAGAGCGATCTAATTCATCTCTCAATTACCAAAACAGAAGAGAAAGAAGACAACCAAACACATGTTTTACCCTCTAAAACATTATTCTCGATACTGAATCAGCAAAAAGTGTGTCTATTTTTTAATAGGAATAACTGGTGTCCTTGTCATAGAATGCCTAATTGGATAAGGGAAAACAATGTTACCCTTCAATGCCCAATCAATTCAATTTGGAACCAGGGCAGAAGCTTGGAAACTGGGAGCAAATGAGATCTACATTCTATGCCCTCCAAGTACAAGTACAAAAACACTGAGGTAGAGAAGTGGTAAACTATTTCCAGACAATTCATTGCAAGTACCCTATGCTCTTCAATTCCAAGATTAATCCTTGAATTGCTTTGGCTTGCCTTCCTGCCTAACTAAAGAAAATTAACTCTTTGGCTTGCGTGCCTACCTAGCTGGAGTTCCACTATCCGAGAGCCTAAGGTAAGCTTCCAAGGGGTCGGTTTCAATTGGAGATATTCCTCTTTCTTGGCCAAGTCAAGAACAAAGCAGAAACAAAAGGTTGCAAAATTTTCCGGCCAAATTTAACACAACTATTCTGTACTCTTTATGGAAAAGTACAAAGAAGTTCATAAGAAGCAGACTATTTCCAGACAAATTAGTGCAACGGGCATTGTAATACTAGAGATTAATAAAAGATAGAAAGCTAATACAGATCAAAGTAACTTGGCCTCACATTGAGATGTATTCATGAAAATGAACCAAGAAACAGCCACCATTCATCGGAGATAATGTAATAATTTCAACTCCCAGAAGCATTTATAGCATCAACTAATACATATCTAATCCTCGAAAATATGAATCACAAAGAGTCAAAAGTTGTTTGAAAGCATAAAGCAGAGTAGAAATATAATTACCAACAAGAGAAAAATGTGAAAAGCTGAACCATTTCACACTAAGAACAAAGTGTTTGAATCCCATCTGTTCTTTCCCCAATTACTGCTTCTCCTCTCTTTCTCTGTTCCACTGTTCAATCCTGGCCCTTCGTTCCTCACTGCCTTCCCGAGCTGGAGGAGGACTCCAGCTTCTCTTGGGACTGCCATGTCTTCTCTTAAACCCATCTCGATCGTACCTGTCTCCTCCAGTCCTCCGACCATTCCCTCGGTAATCACGATGATCCCTCTCTCGCTTATCACTCTCCCGATCTCTATCTCTATCTCTATCCTTATCCCTATCCCTATCCCTGTCCCTCTCCTTCTCCCTCCTATGCCTTGGACTCAGACTCCTGCTCCGGCTCCGACTCACTCTATATCCACGGTATCTTCCAAACAGCTTCCTCCTCAATTCCCTCCCTATCAGTTTCACATGCATGAAATTGCAGTATCCACCGCGGTTACAGTTATTCTCCTCGAACTGCCTGCAGGTAGCTTCGCGGAAGTCGGTTACAGGCGAAAAATCAGCTATAATTGGGCGTCCAGAGTAAAACCGCCCCTGCAAAGCCTGTAGCGCGGCGGCAGCCTGATCCTCCTCCCTGAACTGGACATATACGTTGCCGATCATGTGGTCGGCGAGGTTATCGCAGACGTTGAGGCTCTCGATCTCGCCGAACTTGTTGAGTTCCTCAAAAATGTCCTCGTAAAAGTCCTCGAAGTGCTCCTGGATCTTGCGAGGGTCAATAGGCTGGCCTTGAGCGTCGACGCCAGGAGTGATCATATCAGGGCGCTGGTACATGTTGGACAAGAGGAGAGTAGGAGAAATGGTGGGGCGGTTGTGAAGGCGAGAGCAGCGATCACCGTGGCGGCAAGCTCCGATCTTGAAGTAGAAAGGGCAGTTAACACGGTCCTTCTCTGTTCCGAATATGGAGGCCAAATGCTCCGCCATGGATACAACCCAAGCTCCGCTTAGCTTGCTCTTGGGAAGAGTCCTAAATCAAAGTAAGAGAAACACAGAGGTTGTCAAAAACCCTAATTCGAAAAGAAGCCAATTTGGGGGAGAGGGTAAAGAAGATTGTGGTGAAACCCGATTGCACTACTCTGGGCTTTTTTACTCCAAATCAAGCCCCTTTTTCACCAAATTTCAAACCTTTCATTTCAAGTATCGTAATTAAATTATTTAATTGAGTTAAAATTCAAACTTGAATTTAAATTTTACAAATTCTTTTAAATTCAGCCTGTTATTAAAAATTGAGATCGATTTAGATTGACATAATATAAAATCTTATCATTACAATTAAAAATAGGCTAACCTCAAGTCAAACCCGAAACTTTAAACTTAAAGTCCGATCAAACTCAATTAAATTTATTTTTATTTTTTAGAAGTTAACAACATCTTTTTACCTAAAATAATGTCATTTTGTGTAAAATATTCATACTTAGAGCTAAGCCAAAACGAACAACCAAAATTCAAACTCGGCCCCAAACTTAAATTTTTTAAAAAAAGTATAAGCTTGAAATTCAACTACAGGTGTGCTTGTTTAAGGGTAATAGGAAAAAAGGTATAAGTATGAAATGCAAAATTCATGTTTGGTATCAACCTATCATTGAAGAGGTAACACTTTTATTCCTCCATTTTCGACAATACTTCATTCCTCTAGATTACCAGAGGAATGAGATTCATTGTTGGCAATACTTCATTCTCATTCTTTACTATATCCATTCGTATTCTCATTCTCATTACCTTTTGTAAATCAAGCACCTTATAACTCGAACCAGACTCATTGACTTCAGACATGTCAAGGTCAAGCCGAGCTAAGCTTTTTTTTTTGATGCTCTACCTACCTATTGATAACGAATTTAATAGAATTTCTATATGAGAACTTAGGTCAAAACAATCTACACCACAACTTGTGCAATATAGACAAAGACTTCAAGAATGGACACACTATTCCAATAATCAATATGCTCTAATTGATACTATTCAAGGAAAATAAAAAAGGAACCAAAGCTATAACAAAAATAACTAACTTCCATTTCCATAGAGTCAAAGCCTGCAGAAAAGGAATTAAAATGTAGAAGATATAAAATCAAACTTGGTGTGGTTTGTAACCATTAACAAACTCAAACCATTTCTTCAACACAAATCAAAGTCCACTTGAAAACACAGCTCCTAGATATAGATCAGGCTTCAGGTAGAAGCTGGTGTATACCTGACATCACATAACCAAATTCATCACAAGGACTAGGTTTTTTACTATTTCATCATCTAGGAAGACTGTTTGAAGGGAAATGGCGTAACGGGTTCTGCCTCAAAAGCTCTGTTTCCCTGCACAAGAAAAATGTACCAACAGGAAAAGCAAATCAGTTCGTATCATACGTTTCTTCTTGAACAGCCACTGGATTAACTAGATGAGTTACTTACTTCTTGATATCTGAGTCATCCTGTCCTCGTAGCTTCAATGTTGAAGACTTTGCGGTGTGACCGTCTGATTGTTCCGTTCTAATTGCAAAACAAATTAATGGAAATTGAGAGGATAAAGTAATATATAAAGGATGAACAAGTACTGAGAAGAAATGTATAAGCACACGTTGAGTTGAACTATATGATCTCTCAGCAAATATGACATCAATGAGTTGAAATATTGCCAATATTACTCACTTTCTGCAATCATCATCAACAAACACTTGAATGCAGGCACTTGGAGTTGGTCCCCCGATTCGAGGCCCAGGTCTTTGTGGAATCTGGGAGAAAGAAGAATATGATCACATATATCTTAAAGTGCAACATGAAATGGATACAGGTCTGATGAACTGTCAATAAGAATGTTTTCCCAATATAAGGAAGCACCTTGTATGTTGTCCACTTGGTAGGTGCTGCATTATTTTCTTTATTTCTCTCTGCTCGACCACCAAGGCTGCTCCATGTATTCAAATCCGTCTTTGACTTTTCTGATTGATGTCCCAGCATGACATTCTCGCTCTTGTCTTTGTAGATAGAAAGAGGAGCTCTCTGGATCCTACAAGAAAACATGATCATACTATAATTGCAAGAAAACCAGTAATCAGAAGGAAATTGAGATGTAAACATCACTAAAATGGAAGCAAAAGGATCAATTGACCATATTCACACAGGCAGATCAGAAATTGTACAGGAATCTTATCTTCAGCGTTTCTGAATATTTATGTTGTCTAAACATAATTTCACAATTACCAACATTCTTCAAAGAGCAGAATCCAAAATGTTACCTGTCTGTCTTCAATTCCTTCCTGGAATAACTAGAACTCCCTACATTTCTTCTGCCTGCATGGAAGGTATTCTATTCAGCATACAAATACTCACGATGGCAAAATACAACAGAAAATGTTTACCGTTTTCTGCACCGGCCAAGACAGTTCCAAAGCTTCGAGCAGTTAAATGAGTTTCTCCTGAGTCCTCCTAAGTAATTAAACAAATGAAATAATAAATAAAGTTGGTAAAATCCAATCGACCCTCTTTGTTTCCAAGAATCCCATACCTCCATAACCTTTGGTCTTCTTGTGGATCGAAGGAGAAACTTCTTGTAGGCATCATTCAGTTTCTCTGCCGGTTGTGCATCTCTGTAAAAGGAGAGACGTTACATAGTCGAGCAAGCTCTTGAATACAAATAATGATAGCAACAAGTCTAATTTCAAATGAAGGATAATTAATAAAAATTAGCTATTTCTGGTAACAGTAAAGGAATAATGACAAAAGCTCTGCAGAACTAGACTTGATCCTCTGGGTATAAGAATTTCAAGTGACCGCTTAGCCACACACGCAAACTATTCACAACCAACTAAAGTAATCATACCATCTATACTTCCATTATACAAATAAAGTGGGAAAGGTATCTAGTGGAAGATGAATGATGAAACATATGATGCGGGTCCTAGATCAATCTCAAGCAAAGAATAGAGCTCTCAAGTATGATATATAAGAAAGAAATAGGATACATAATTACCTGGAGATCCCAAGATAGAAAATGTCATTTGCAGCTTTCGTCTTAGACTTTGATTCCATATGCAGGGCATAGGCTATGTAGTAAGCAGAGTGGGAGATTCCAATTTCATTAGCATCAAGGAAAGCGTAGATGACTTGAGCATCATCACAGTTTTCAGCCTAGAAGTTTTGGTTCAAGCAAACACTAATTGAGTAGATGAAGAACGATCAGATGAGAAAAAATGCGGAAAAAAAGTGAAGGAACTCACATATTCTAACCAAACTTTAAGGTACCGAAGATCATTCTTGTATTGATGTGAATTCCAAAAGGTACGCACGCATTGTTCATAAATGACAATGAGTCCAGAGCAATCTCCTCCAGGTGGAAACGCCTCCTGAACCCATTTGATGCACCTGTTTTGTTTCAGAGAACAGAGAAGAGGTTAGATTAGAAATCAGGAGTTGAAGAATCATATCGAGCAAACCCAGAAATCTGACATGTTAATACTCACTGAAGCCAAGGAAGAAGAGGGTCATCACCTTCATACTCATCAATCGCCGCGATTAACTTGCTGGAGAGCACAAATTTGAGACTTAGTTTTCAGAAGAAAACAAATTCAAAAGAAGAAGATGAACAGAAGAAGGACCTTCGAGTGTAGAGGAGAGAATTCTTAAGAGTATTGTTAGTTTGGGATTTCAGGGTCTGATTCAAGACATGAACGTTTCGACCTCTCTTCAATGGCCTGACATTTTCCTTGAACAGTTCCCACTCGTTCCCAGTCTCTCGTTTGGACGCAAGGAACTCCGTCTCAGGATCCAACCATCCTTTATCTTCTTCTTCTCGCACCTTCCTGATTCCATTATTACCGACGATCGTCTCCGCCTCCATGCCCGTCACCCCGTCACGACCTCGAGAGGTTGAAATTCGAAATTGAAAGACTAAAAGAAAACGCGCCTTTAGTCTTCGATTTGAAATTCAAAAGTTAGCCCAATTCACACTGGGCCGTTCAACGTAAACCCAACCCAATCCAACGGAGGAAGAAGACTCCAGAAACGCTAACCCCATTCTTATCAATACAGTGTAAATGAAAACGACGGAAAGAGAGAGGCAAGGAGAAAGAGAGGCGGTTACAACTTTAACCTACCTACAAGCATAGACTGTCCTTGTGAATTGCGATCTACATCCACACTAGAAGCCAAAAGATGTGGAAGACGCCGACTGGTACACGACTACAGGCGATGAGCCTCTATTCATCGCACACGCATAATTCCGGCCCATTCCCCTCCAAACCTCCATCCCTAAACAAGATCATCCTCAACAGGAAAACGCCGACGGTGAGAGTGAGAGCAGCGGGAGCGAAGTTCAAGGGGACGCACATGAGAGAGAAGCAGTTGGCGGAGATGATAGAGAAGAAGGTGATGGAAGCGAAGGAGGTGTGCGGGGAAGATGAGAAGTCGGACGGGTGTAAGGTGGCTTGGGACGAGGTGGAGGAAGTTAGTCAAGCAAAGGCTGATCTGAGACGGAAGTTGGAGAAACAAGATCCGCTAGAGTATTTCTGTCTGGATCATCCGGAGACCGACGAGTGTCGTATCTACGAAGATTAAACTCAATACTATGCTTTCTTCTTCACATTGTTCATATAGCTATTACGTAATTTGCTTTCCCTGAATTCTGAATTCTGATCAGTGACTTGTAATAGACCGGTGAAGTAGTATTCATAATAAGATGTGTCCGTACTATTCTGCCATGTTGAAATAGCTTGTAGATGAATCAATGTGAGAATATGTTTGCAAATCCTAACATCTTAAGATCAAAGTTGAACTCAAAATCTCAAAATCGACTTACCGAGACAATCTTGTAATGTCATAAGAAACTGCACTAAGATATGAACTTAACTATCATGATTCTATTGACCGTTAAAAGAGATATCAGTATGGTCCAAAACAAAGATGAAGAAAAGCAAACATCCACAATAAAAGAGAAGATGTCATGTTGGGAGTACGGCTACATAAATAAAACTAAAGAGGTTGGAAATGAAGTCCCTTTACTCCTCATCAATGGCTCCAGCTTCTTTGACATCAACATTGAAGTTGTATTCCTGATCACAACCCAGATATGAATCACACATGAAGTAAAGAGTATACGTCTTCCTTCCGGGTTCTGCGGGCGCGGTGAATCCGAGTTTCACCTTTGACTTCCGTTGAAGCGAAACCCTCTTGATAGCCACCAACTGGTTAGTTTTTGTATCACCAACTACAAGCCACCACCCTTCTTCTTTGGGTTTAGGATACCTGGGAGCATCCACAGTTCCCACCTCGGTCCTCCCCTCCAGGTCACGTTCAAGGGTCACCTGTAAAGTAACATCCTCCCCTGCCTGCACATTCTCCCCCTCCATTATTTCGTATGATAAGTCAATATTGGGGTACCGATTGCAGAACCTCACAATATCTAACAGCATCGAATCTGACATCTGCAGGAGCTCTCGCCTTTCATCATCTTCCATCTCCACCAAATCAAATACAGTCTCTATGCTCTTTCCGGCATTCTCTTGGCACTTCCTCGCCAACTCTTTTGTGAAGTGAGGCAATTGCAGAAGCATGGAATCACGCTCCCACATACCCTGAGTCAACATTTGGCTGACTTCCATTGCGAGAAGAGCCAGGCTTAGCCAACCATTACTTGAGATAACGTCAACCATTGCTTGAAGCAACCTACTTGCAGAAAGAAGCACCTCCCGTTGATCCAATGCAAGATTTCCACCCACAGTTTGCCGTGAAAAATGTGCTTGAAGCAGTGCATTCGCCTTCACATGGGGATCAGTGTATCTGGGATTGTCAAATGAGAACCTCTGGTGATTGATCAACTTCCGAAGTACCTCTTCTTCCCCAGGCCGTATGGAGAGCTGTGCATATTCTGAAGCTGAAGCCAGAATCTCTAGTAGACCTTTCATCTTCGTTTTGGGAGTCAAAGAAGAACTAAAACGCTCTATGGTAGTGTAACTAATATAGTAGTAAGATGCTATCATGCCAAGATTGAGTGGAGAGAGGTCCACATCATCCTCAATTGTGACACATTTACTGGCCTCTAAATCACTCAGCGTATTTTCAACAAGCTCGGATAGATGATCAGAGAGATGCCTGTGGCTGACTCCCTGGAGATTGTAGTAGTTCGGATTCTGTGTGAGCCGCCTGTACATGAAAGTCCACGTGAGATAATCTACTGCATCCTGTTTGTTCTCAATAACTCCAGCAACAATCTCTGCATTAAAATTGTCGTGAAGGAAATGGTGCAGATGGCTTTCAACTGGGAATGCTTCATATAAGAATTTCTTGTAGTATTCTTTACGAGGTGCATGACAGAGAATGACACACTTTCCCGAGTTATCCAGCAGAGGTCGACTAGCATGACCCATCATCTGTAACAGATCAGTTACAGGGTAATCTGTGTGCGCATTTTCACGCCCATCATAATATTGAGTCCCCATCACTACCACCAAATGAGCGGACAATGGAACCCCCCAACACATTGAACTACTCATCACACAAACCTGAATCCACCCAGCTTCAAATAGCTGTGACACCACTTCTTGATCCAAGCTGCTCAAGCCCTCATGCAAGTAGCCAACACCATGCTCCAAAGTGGCTTTTAGTGTTTCTTCCTGTATCTTACTAATGAAAGGCTCTAATTCTTCAGGAGACCGCAATGCAAAAGCAGGAGTGTCACCACCATCCATGCTTGAGTATGTCATCAGATCCACAGCACTAAGACGCACATGTTTTCTTGTAGGAACAAACACGATGGCAGGCTTTGCGTTCTTTGCATGCTGTACAATAGCAGTATATGTTGGTTTGGTCATAGCCTGCATCCTGGCTTCAAAATTCGCAATATCCACACCCTGAATGTGTATTTCCAGGGGCACAGGACGTACACCAGGAGGGAAATTAAAAAGGCCATGTGAGGTGGCCCCTATCCATTCCCCAAGATCCTTTGCATTGGCAAGAGAAGAAGAAAGAGCCACAATTCGAATCTTGTTTTCAATCTGACTTGCAATATATCTCATTCTAGAGACAATCACCTCCAAAATAGGTCCACCCTGACCCCCAATCAAGTGGAGCTCATCAACGATAAAAAGACTAACCTGTTGAACATACTTCCTTTGCTTCCAGCGACGGGACAAGGCATCCCACTTCTCTGGAGTGCTTATGATTATCTGACCCTTTTCAAGAAGCCTCAAGTCTGTTGCTGTCTCCCCAGTCAATTCAACGATACGCAAGCCAAGCCCTCTGCCAAACTTCTTCTCCCAATCTCGATATCGTTCTTTAGCAATTGCTTCAAGAGGTGCAATGTACACCGCACGAATAACATTATCAGGCCCCTTTTGATGATTTCTCAATATAGCAAACTCAGCACATATGGTCTTGCCACTCCCTGTAGGGGCAGCAACCAAGACATTGTCATCTGTATTATAAAGAACAGTGAATACTTGAGTTTGAACAGGATTGAAATGTTTGAAATCCTGATAAAGGGCTTCATATAATGGATTCCTCAATGCGGTCACAGGCAAAGGTTGCAAATCCAATAACTCTGTTGGAGGAGGATACTTTTCTGGCAAGATAAGGTGCCTGAAAGAGACAGGCAAAACAGTCTGTGATTGAATCCATCTGTCAGACACAACATGAATGAAATATTGAGGAGGTAATGGTTCATAGATTGGAACAGTGAAAGTTAATGTGTGATCCTCATCAATGTACTGCTTCTTCAGCATAAAGTATTCATGATGAAGTATGTACTCGCCATCATTATCCTCCACAATAACCCAAAATGGTTCTACATATCCATGGACCTTGTCCTCCCACTGAAAGTCTGGAGTTATTGTAAGTTCAACCCTCAATACAGTGCGTGTAATTGGCTGTACATGCGCAGCAAGGTTTAGCTTTGGGAATTGGTGGATGAATTTGTGCAGTGTTCTGCCCATCTTTGGAAAACGAATGAGCTCACCAATCTCCTGTGACGAGAGATCGTAGTACCTCTCCCATGCCAAATCCTTCTTCTCCAACTTCATCAGAATCTCATTTGGGATCCCATTAAATTGGCGAAGAGGTGTTTGGACACTCCACATCCTCCTGTTTACCATTTTGCACAAGTTCAAAGCCTTCTCAGATAATTGTGCCCAACCTCTTTTCAAGACAATCTCAAACAAAGCTCGCACAAGACGACCAGCACTCTGACCATTACAACAAAGATAAATTAGAAGAAATGAATAAGTATGAGCATTATAAATTTGACAAGAAAAGAAAGATATCACGAAAATAGGACATCAAAAGAAAAGTGAACCTGAGTTATGTACACCATGTCAGAAGTTAATGAAAGCCCTTCAAGCTTCAGCTGTGAAATATATGCCTGTAGCAAAACATTTATCTTTGCACTAGGCTCTTCCAAGGTTTCCTTGATGGGAATTGGCACCCGTTCCAAAAGCTTTGCCAGTTCCATCTTTTCATCTTGCCTCACAGTCATATACTTGAACTCTTCGCTGAGCGAGAACAGACGGTAAAGCTCAATATCGCCCATTGTTGGCTTCAGATGCTCATTATAAGTGGAAATTGTTCCATGAGTGATATAATAGTAGCTAGCAATCCGACCCAGATCAGTGACCTGAAAATATCCACTTTTCCTGTCGTACTTAACGAGATTGTTCTTGTCCAAGATAGTTGCTGCAGAATGAATCTGCAAAAAGACCATTAGAACAAGATTAAACAATTAGAAACAAAAAATGGAAGCAAGTAGGTCAGACTGAATACCTAAAAAGTTCAGTTAAATCAGAACAAGAGGAACATGACTACTTGCACAACAACAATAATAGGTTGCAAAAAGAAGTTGTCATGATTAAAGGGTAGAAGACAAGACAAATTGCAGAGAATTGCGGAAGTAATTATCCAAGCTTTGTATGAATGTATGAACAGAAATAAGTGGCCATTGCTATGTTATGTAAAAGCTAAAACCCCCCTCAGAGTCAAATGTTAAATAACTCTTCTGTTTATCCTTTTTATGGAGTTCCCAAACTACATATTTTATTTGCAATTTTTATCACTTCATTAGCCTTTTTACTTGTATGACTAATAAATATTTTCTTAGTTGAAGGATTAGAAGATATGCACAGTATCAAAACTGAATTAGAAACTAAAAGAGTCGTCTCAAATGAGCTAGGATGCCACTGAAAATACAAAGGGAAAAGAAAGTCAAACTGCTATCCTCAATCTAAACATGAAGCCACATGAAAGAATGGAAAGAAAAAGTTGTATGACAAAATTAACAGGAACTAGAATGACTTAGACATGAGGAGAAACACTCTTAAACCATATCGAAGAGTTCAGTGCTTACCAAGTCGGCCCTCCTCTCCTCTAACGTAATATCTCGAGTAAGAACATCTGGTGCCAAGCCATAAAGTGTAGGATTTCGCAACATACGGACATACAAGTAGGTATATCCAAGCCAATTGCAGGCTTCTCTGGCATTTTGAACTGTCCCAAGAACAATTTCTGCATTCAATTGATCAGCCAGTTTGGATACAAACTGACTTTCAATGGGAAGTTGTTGATTCATCAAAGACAGATAGAACTGCAATTCACTATGGCCAGTAATGATGATCCCTTCCCCATAAGAATCAAATTGAGGCCGTCCGGCACGACCCAACATCTGCATAACATCCAAAGGACTTAGCTCCGTCCACGATCCTTTTTCTGGTGAATATATCTGAGTCCCTTTGATAATCACCGTATGGGCTGGTAAATTAACACCCCATGCAAGAGTTGCAGTGGAAACCAGCACTTGCACATGCCCATCTGCAAAGAGCTCCTCAACAAGTTGTCTATCACCCCTTGTCATCCCCGCATGATGTATTGCAAAACCATATGGTAGAAGATCCTTGAGATCATTACTTTTGACAATATCTGTATGACTTTGGAGAATCTCACGGCTAGCACTGTCCTCTTTCAAAAATCTACCAAGAGTATCATTTGCAAGTGCTGTATCTCGTATTGCTCGAGCTGTTTTGGCCGTTTCCTTCCTCGAGTGGACAAATATAAGAACTTGATGCTTTCCTGCAACAGACATCACCTTCTCATAACACACATCATTCATCAACTGGAATCTCTGCAGAGGCTTCTTAACTGTGATTCCTATATACTGTTGGGCGAGAGGCACAGGCCTGTAGCTATTATCGAAATGGAAGAGCCCTTTTTCAACATCAACCCGTAAAAACAATGCCACATCTTCAAAGTTAGGGAGTGTAGCTGACAAACCCACCAGCCTGATATGTTCTTTTGTGGTTTCAATTTGTCTTACAGTTCTAGCAACGATACTCTCAAGCACTGGACCTCTGTTATCATGAAGAAGATGAATCTCATCAATGATAAGAAGTTTGACAAGTTGAGTATAGGTACGGTCCCCAGATTTTCTAGTGATGATATCCCACTTCTCAGGAGTTGTTACAATAATTTGTGTTTCTTCAATTTGTTGTCGACTCAGACTCTGATCCCCACTCAATTCTCTCACTGTGACACCATAATCCTGTAACCGATGTGACAAGTTACCCACTACTTCAGCTACAAGGGCTTTCATAGGTGCCACATACACTATCTTATAGTTGCTATGGTTGAATGAACCATCTGAATTCCTATTCAACGCAATCTGCTGAAGGATGGTGAGGACGGCCACATTAGTCTTCCCTGCTCCAGTGGGTGCACAGAGCAGGATGTTATCTGCCTTGAAGAGGGCAGTCTCATATACTTTGCTTTGTACCCTGTTCAACTGTTGCATCCCTTTGAAAGCTGAATGTGCCCAATCTGGCATCTCAGAAATCTTGACCAACTTCTCATCGGGAGCTATGGGTTTTGGCTTTAAAGCGGGTACATGAACTTCTTCATAGCCTTTGCTGTGATGTCTATAAGAACCAACAGGAAGATCACACTTCTTATTTGCCATGAAAAGACCACCTTGTTCGAAAGCAATGGAGTCCAAATCTAGCAACTGTGGCTGCCCTTTCAACCAACCACTATCAGCATCTCTATCAACAATACCCCGCCTTCCGTCATCTCCATCTCCACCACTCTCATCCTTCAGCCGACGAGCCTCTTCTCTTATACTCTTCTCTAAGTTCTTCTGCCTCTCTTTTGCAGTTGCCCTGGTGGCATGCAACTGCTCCAGGATTGCTGCCAAATCTGGGCCTGAACCCATCATTTCGTCCTCAATATGCTTCCGCTCTTGTTGATCTTTGGACCTAGCCAAACGGGTACACCACACAATCTTCAGCCTGTTACGGCATAGAAACTTAATAAGGCTAAATTTGTCAAACTCAAGGAGCATCAACAAGTTCGACTCAACATCCCTGTCATCCCCCTTGGCAAGTATCTTAAGCACCTCCTCAGCAAGCTTCTGGCACTGCTGTGGGTCAATCTGTTGTTCAAAAGCTTGTGAAATCTTCCTCTGGAGCCAATATGCATCAATGTCCTGTACATTGAGGCTCATGCCCTCACTAGCTTCCCCCAAGTCATCATCATCAATTCCGCCGCCCATTTGCATAGCACTGGCACCATTGTTGTCCACCAAATCCTCATCATCTTCTTCATCCTCAGGCACCATATCAAGATCACTTTCATCTTCATCATCCTCGTTATCTTCATCAAATTCAACAGCCACACCAACATCATCATCAAGGGCATCATCCCCATTGGCTGCTGAAGCACCAGTAGCATCTCCACCTTCTTGAAAATCAGTGATGAGCCTGCCAATGGAAACAAGTTGATCAAAAACATGGCTGGGAATAGGGTTGAGCAGCTTCTCAATCTCCTTCTTCTTGTCCGGAGTCTTAACAGTCTCATTCTTTAGCACGGCCAAAATCTCATCAGCAGCAGCACTAACTATGTTGAGTGGCTGACCACCCAATTGCTGCTGGATAACGCTGAGCATAGCCTCGTAGGCAGCTCTGGTTTCCTTGGTCTTGGGCTGGTAAACACCTTCCTCGGTAGAGGTCAAGACACTCTCTTCATGAAGCCGACGCCTCTTGGTTTGGCGACTGGGAACAGGTTCAGAAAGAGGATCTCGCTCCTTCTTCTTCTTAGCTTTCTGAAGCTTCTCCTCTAACTCGGGAGGTTTGCCTCTGTAAGCACGGTCACCAAAACTTTTGGGATCAATCTTTCCCCAAAGGGACTCAGGCTCGCCAGTAGGCTCATGAGTGTCCCGGGGACGAGAGTCTGTGGTAAGAACTAGACTAGAGTTGGCTCTGTACTCATACTGTTTGAAGCGGGCGTGAGCCTCCGCACCACCACCAACATTCGACATTTTCCGTTTTCCAGAAATCAAACCTCAAGAACCCTAATCCCCGAAAAAAAATATATAAATACAGAAAAATTAATCCGATAATCTAAAACAAACAATCATAAAAACAAACCTGTTGCGAACCGAATCATAAAATGCTTTTTTAAAAAAACCCTAAACCCTACTAACTTAACGAAAACAATAAATGGAACAAGAAAACAAAAGGAGTGATTGAACGAGAAATGGAGCGAACGAACACAAAGAAATCAATCGCAAGAACTTGCTGTGATGAAGGAAGGTCGTGCTTACTCAGATTAACAAACTTCTACACTCTTCAGCTTCAACTTCTCTCTCCCGAGCTCCGCAAGCGGGAAGTGTTCGACGTCACGATGCAGCTCTGACCTGCTTCTAAGTTTAACTATAGGAGTGAGTCAGAAGGAACCGCCTTTGGATATCCATACGACGCCGCTCAATTGGAAAAATTAGAATAGTAAACGACGCCGTTCCACATGAAAAAAAAAATCCAACCAGGAGTGAGTCAGCAGGAACCGCCTTTCGATATCCATACGACACCGCTCAATTGGAAAAATTAGAATAGTAAACGACGCCGTTCCACATGAAAAAAAAGTAATAAGGAACCCAACCAGGAGTGAGTGAGCAGGAACCGCCTTTCGATATCCATACGACGCCGCTCAATTGGAAAAAGTAGAATAGTAAACGACGCCGTTCCACATGGAAAAAACTAATAAGGAATCCAACCTTTCTATATAATTATGAAAAATCATGATAATAACGTATTATTTTATAAAATAAAATAATTTATTTGATAATAACAACAAATAATAATCTTCAAATAATAATCTTCTCTTTAAAATTTATAATTACGTTTCACTTTTCTTTCATAAATTACAAATTACTAAATAATAAAATTTCCTTCAAAATTAATTATTAAATGATATTTTTTCATAAATTGGTAACTACTTAATCTAATTATATAATATCATATCAAATATATTATAACAAGTTGCAACATATCAAATGTGGCCTAATATGTTGTTTTTAGGACGAGATGAAATGGGCTAAGCCTAAACCTAACCCGAAGTAATGTATCATCTTTAGATTGAGGCGTTGGTTATGGAAGAGGTGTCTAGGACTCTCAGCTTGGCAATGGACTAGGCTGAGTTCAAGCCCTCCCAGACTCGAAACTTAACCGGACTTATGAATCTCATCTTGAGTTCAAATTTGATTAAGTTTGAACGAAATTTGATTAAATATTTTTAAAATTAAAATGTAAACAAAGTCATTTTGAAAATTAGAGCTTTGGTCTAGATCAAGTTTCTCTTTGGTTAAGCCTTTGAAGAATGAATTAATAATTTTTTTACCGCAAAAGTAAAAATAAATAAATATTTGGATGTAAAATAAAAAATACTTTTTTAGTAAATGTAACTTTTTTGACAGTTAAAATATAGTCTTTTAAGAAGCTCAAATTTAGAGTTTCTCTAAAAGACACTTTTTCAGATCAATTAATGAGTTTATTTTGTAGTCTTTTTTATCTTTATATTTTACACATAATTTTCACAATACCCACAAACATATTTTCATGTTTATTTTGGTATTTATATAATATTATTTGTCTTTTTTATATATTTTAATATTTATTTTTTATATTAGTTTTATTTATGTTATAATCCATATAAAAGATTTGGTTAGATATATATTCATTTATGTTTTGTATGATTTAAATTTATATAATAATCAATATATTGTGCTTTGCATATTATTTAAGTATTTTTTATTTTTATGTTACCAAACAGTATATACTGTATAAAGCTATTTCAAAAAAATTATTTTTTAAATAACAGCTAAATAGTCAACTGACTTCTTAAAAAAACTCTTCTCATAAAAATTATACTGACAAAAATTCTACTAATATAAGTTCATCTAAACAAATACTAGGTCCACCAGTCCTAACTTGACATTTAAAATATGATCAACTCGCATTAAGTTCATTAAAGTTGGGTCAATTTAGGCCTAACAAAAATTATCATTTGATTCTATTCAACCCATCTCCGATTGGTTAGGCCTTTATCAATGGTTTTGCCAAGTTGGACTTTTTAAGTTTGATTCAGAGCCGCTTCGCACTAACATCTTATCTTGAGTATCTTATAACACGTTACGTGCGAAATTGCATATTGCATGTTGCTATTGTCACATTGTACGTAAGGCTGGCGTAGAATTCGCGATCTAATTACCAAACTGCACATGCTGTTCGTTGAATTTTGGCTTTGCCATGTGATTTCATGTGATGTGGGGGACAAATCTTGGTCATGACACCACCACGCCTTCACTCGTGTATCTATGGATATAATACACATAAAAGTGAGGCATTGAGTCGGGTCGGGTACGAATTTTCGATTCGATCAAATTTGGACCGTTTTAAATTGGATCGTGCCCGATCAAGTCTAATTTTTTAATTTAAAATTTAAGATTTATAATTTTTGACTTTGACCCCTATATATTTTATGTCATAATATATACTAATAATTAAAAAACTTAACCGGCCAATGTAATATTAAAAATTTTAAACCACCAAATTTTTCGGTTCGATTTATTTTGATAATTTTTGTTATTAAAAATTTATTAATTTATTAATTAATTAGTCAATATTTATATATTAATAAGTTCTTGTAAATCAAAATAAATCAATTAATTTTTATTTAATAATCTTTTTTAAAATCAAACTTTAAAATTTTCAATGAATAAAGACATTTTCTTCTAATTATATTTCAAATTCTTT
The DNA here is from genome assembly GCA_025531925.1 of Erythroxylum plowmanianum. Classification (NCBI taxonomy): domain Eukaryota; kingdom Viridiplantae; phylum Streptophyta; class Magnoliopsida; order Malpighiales; family Erythroxylaceae; genus Erythroxylum; species Erythroxylum plowmanianum. Next base: position 160,111 of record JANVCQ010000006.1, on the reverse strand, counting down.
AATTTTATTTAATCTTAAATTTTTAATAGATATAACTTTTTTGACAGCCAAAATATAACTTAAGTGCATATTTGTTTCAACTTTTTGAGGGTAAATAAATATTTTTTTACATCGTAAAAGTTGTTTTTAAGAAAAATAAATGTTTGACTGTAAAATCTAAAAGTATTTTTTTCATAGAAATAACTTTTTTTAAAGTTAAAATACAGCTTTTTGAAAAGTTTAAATTTGAAGCTTCTCAAAAAAGTACTTTTTTAGGTAAATTTTTAGCCTATTCTTTAGTCCTCTTTACCCTTATATTTTGACATATAATTTCCACAATACTCATAAACACATCATCACGTGATATTTATATAATATTATTTCACTTTTTATATATTTTAATATTTATTTTTAATCTTTATTTTTGACTTTAATCTGGTAGAGATGGGGCCCACATGGCACTGAAATAATAAAAATTAATTAATCCTATTAATTACTATTCCGACGCGTATTAGCGACTTTGACTTGGACCCACAAAGCGCAAAAAAAGGCCTTTCCTTTGCTTTTACTCTTCTGGTCCCAGCCCATTTCTAGAAATATTCCTTATCTATACTGTCATTACCATCCTACCCTTATCCTATTATTCCTAGTACTAGTCTAGGTCTAGCACCACCAAACATAACTAACGCGTAACCTTCATTATTTACTTTGATACGACTACGACTACGACTCTACTTCTTCCATTATCCTCATTATGACGTCATAATTAACAAGATGTACCAACCAATATTCAAATAAATAATTGATAACTAAAGACATATGCTAGTTTAAAATTTCTTAATTTTTAATTTTAATTTTTAAGAATTTTAAATTCTCTTTTTTATGAAATTTCAATTAAAAATAACGATAAAATAAGTACAAATATCATTGAAATATAATTGAGATTATCATCGTCATCATCATTATTACACCCAATCTGAAGTCTCGCGATAAAGCGAGATTTGAAGAGGTCTAATAGTACGCAGCCTTACCCTTACATAATAAAGAGACTGTTTTCAGTAGATCTATATGTAGATATGACAAGAAAATAATAATGCAAACAAATTTAAGGAAATAAAATTCCAAATAAATACATAAAGATAATATAATTGAGATAATAAATTAATTAAAAATTTTAAATTTATATAAAAATAATTTAATTTAAATTAAATTAATAAACTTTTAATAATTTTCTGATTATATATTATCAGACGTATAATAATTATAATAAATTATTAATTTAGGTCTAATTTAATCTAATAATTAAATTAGAAGAGTATTATTATACATTAATTAATGACACGATAACTCAATTAAGTTATTTAACTTAATTAGAATTAATTAAATTAAATTCAAATTAGTAAATTCTAATAATTTTATTTAAATTTATCTTACATAAAATTTTGAAAAATTATTTTATATATTATAAATGGAGAGTTGAGTGGGGCCCGCCATAGCAAAAGGATAAAAGCTCTAGAGATAGGAATGGGCAGGAGAGGAGAGAGGGAGCGCGCGTGGTTTTTAGTTTTTAAGAGTCCGTTTTAGTTTTAACTTTTTAAGAGTTCAAATCACACACAAACACAGTTGTTTTGCTCCTTCCTCTGTTTGTCTTTCCTGCATCTCGTTCGCCAGCTGTTTGTTTCGTCCCAGAACTGTGTTACTAATTCCGGTTTAATTATAAATATTATTATTTATTACTTATTAAGATAATAAATATAAAATAAAATTTAAGTCCCAATCAAACACAATCACGTAGCATTAGATTTAGATCTCTCCTCCGCATCTCATTGTCGACCAGTTCTCCCCACCGACGGACAGAGTCGATCCTGGTGATTCCAGCTTCTGCATTAGCTGTAACTAGTCCGGTACGTGTTCTCTCGTGTCTGATCTTTAGATTTGTGGTTGCTAATTGTGGTTTGAATTTGAATCGGTGTGTGATCTTTTGTTTGTAGTTTGTAGTCGGGGTGGAGTGGGAATTTGCGAGGGTGAGGGGAACAATGACGGCTGATGAGAAAGGGACTGGTGTGCGTGATTCTTCGGTTGATGTTGTAGAAGAGAAGTGTGAGTTAGATGTGAGTAGAGATTGTAATGGAGATAATGTGAATGTGAATGTGAATGCGAATGCGAATGGGAATGGGAATGTGAAGGATGATGGAGATGGGAGCTATGTTTTTGTCAGTGGTGAGGACGTTTTGGGGCATGATCACGCCGCGGATCTCAATGGCGGTTCTGCTTCTTCTCCTGAGATTGCTGAAACTGAGTTTCCTACCCTCAAGAGCGATGCTCCCTCGTTGGATCATGACAACGAGGCTGTCGCTGTGGAGGATTTGAATGGACCTGCTGTCGGTGAAAAATCTGTGCCAATTGAGCTAGATCATAAAGGAGATGATAAGGTGGATGCGGTACAGGATTGTCAAGTCGATGGGACCCATGATGATACTGAACCTCAATCAGTGCAGACAGAGGGAGAACCTATCATGCCCGTTGGAGAACCTCCTGTAGCAGTTCCCAATGTTGCTGAACCGGAGAGAGATCAGACGGTTGGAGAGACAAATTTAACTCTGGCCACAGATGAAAAAGAGAATCAAAACCAAGATTTTGTATCCACTGGGGCTCTTATTAGTCGTTCTGATTTTGAGAAGGAGAAGGAACAGAAGGAACTAGCAGGTGAGTTCCCTTTGGGATGCTCCCCAAAGACAAATGTGATCAACTCAGAACAGAATTTGCAGATGGCGCCATCTCCTCTGGTTCTTGATGTCAAAGCACAAGAAGCAGAAGCTGCTCATGAAGTGGAAGAAGCAGAAGCTGCTGATGGTCATGCATCAGATAAACATGAAGATGGCTTGCCTGTAACTCATGTTCAGGATAGAGGTGGAGAAAGTGGTAATGTTTCTGACTCTGTGGATCTGAATCAAGACATAGACAAAACCATCTTTAATGATGCAGCTGAGACTTCTACAGTCTCTGTTACTGAAGGCAGTAGCTCTCCAATTGCTAATGATGATGATGCAAGTGGAGAATCAATTAATGGCCTCTCTGAGGCTGATGCTAAACCAAACACAGAAGAAACACGTCCTCATGAAGTTCCCAAATCATCAACTGTTTCTCCTGCTCAAAATGGTAGCAGTTTTCCAAGTGCAATTGATCCTGATGTGAGAAGAGACCCAGCACGTGATATGTCTGTGGCTGGTGTACAGTTGGAGAAAGAAAGATTACCTATCAGCCAGGCTGAGGAAAGTGATTCACATGCTCTTCCTTTCAGTGACAATCTTTGTGATAGTCAACCCACACCTGAGCAAAAAGAGCCTTCTGAAACTGCCACAACTTTGTCCTCTGATGGTTTCTGCAAGAATTCATCTGGTGATAGTTGTAAAAGCATCCAAGTAACTCCTATAGACGATGCAGTAACCAAGTCAGATGTCAACATTAAGGATCCACATCCTGTTATTGATTCAGACGTAGATGCTATGGCATCAAAGATTGAGGTTGAGCAAGTAGGTGTTAATTCAAGTGATAGCACTGATTCGGTAACTGTTGATGATACAGAAACTGGAACAGGACAGAATTGCCCTATTGTAAGTGATAAAACACCGAACTGCCTTGCTCTTGATGGAAAAGAAGAAACTGAGACTGGTCCCATGTTGGCTGAATCTGAAGAAAAAGTTGCTACTGACGCTTGCAGTAACAGCCCAGATGAATCTGAAGTTTTAAAGGAGGTCAATGAGAATGCTGTCAGTCATAAGCTCACTGTTTGCCCTCCAGATGGCCAATCCTGTATCCATGAATCAGTTGAGAGTAAAGCAAACTTGTCATCTTCCCCTGCTAACGTGGAAGTAGAATCAGGAGTTAAAGATGTCTCAATAACAGATGATTGTTCTGTAACTGCACAGAAGGTTCAAAATGATTCAACCTTAACAAGTGAAACGATGCTAAATTGCATTGAGAAAGAGAGTGGAGGAGATTTGTCTCATGGGATCAATGATAATGAAGAACAATGTCAGCAAGAGAAAGGCACTAATGAGGTTCTAGAATGTGAAACATCAAAATGTTCCCACGAATGCTCCACTATCGATGCTTCTGATGGGAATGCCGCAGCTGTTGAAGTTGGCAAAAAACCGTTTCATTTCATGGTCAGGTTTCCGAGATTTGATGACCCAAGTTTGAAAGAACAGATAAAAACTTGTCAGTCAGAAGTTGATGAGAAGACCAAAATTCGGGATGCTATTCGTGCAGAAATCCAAGCAAAAAGGGTATGCAAACTTACTATAATATCTCTGGAAGTAGTGGTTCTTTCTTTCTTAGTTTCCTTTTACATAAAAGACTCTTATGATTAGGCCACTAGCAAGGAGTATGGTGATAGTTTTGGAGCTGCCTTACAACAAGAGAAAGCTGCACGGAACTTGCTTAAGGCTAAGCGAAAAGAAATAGATTCTCTTCAATCTGTTATCAACAGAGTGAACAGTGCTGTTTCCATTGACGACATTGATGGCAAGGTATGACCTTCCTTCGATACTTTTGTTATGTCCAGCAAGTAGATTCATGAATCAATTGTGGGTAATGGATTGGATGCTTGCCAAATCACGCTATGTATTTTTATTTGTCTTTACTCTAATTTATGGCTTGCACGCAGATTCGTAATATGGAACACATGATACAGCACGAGACCCTGCCTTTGAAGGATGAAAAGAAATTTATTCGTGAAATCAAGCAATTGAAGCAGATGCGTGAGCAGATATCTTCTAACATGGGTACCAGGGATGAAGTTGAGCAGGCTATGAATCAGAAAAACCAAGTTGATGAGCAGTTGAAGGTAATGTTTTCTCTGGTTGTCTGCATTGCCTTAACTTTGTTCGTAATGCTACCGGTTGTTTTGTTGTATTTGAGATTAGGGTACTGATATGAATAGCCAACAATAAAAAATATAGCAATGTCTTATGTTCTCCAGCAGAGAGTCATTCCATTTTCACCTGCACTAATAATTGATGATACTGATACACAGTTTATCTTAGTTTCAGTTTAAGCAACTTACTTTTGAATCTTTTAAATTTGTAGTCTTTGAAAAAAGAAGCAGATTCACTCAAAGAGAACCTTCTCAAAGCTGAAGTAGCTACACAGGCGGCTAACAAGAAAGATGTTAATGAACATAATCAGCTAACAGAATTGCGTGCTCAGTTTAGAGCTGCAGATACAACAAGGCAAGAGGCATATGCGCGCTTAAGCATTCTGAAGAAACAATTATATGAGAAGGTATCGATCATTAAACTATTAATAGTAACTATTATACTCCAATGTAACTGTGCTGTGCTGTGGGCAAGGTGAACGCTTTAAATCCGTGACATGTTACGTTTTTTTGTTTTGAAATTTCTGTAAGGTTGAATTGCTGGATGTGCAAAAGTTTAAGTAACGAGTGTTTTCCTGGAATATGCAGAATAGATGCTTTTGGAAGTACAAGGATGATATAATGGTAGCTAATGACTTGGCATTCAAGGGACAGAAAGAGGAACTTCAACGTCATTGTATAAACCAAGTAAGAAAATACGGTTTCTTTGACAATTTGGATCTTGCAAATTGGCTTGGGTCTTGCACTAACAGAACTTTGATTTAGGTGGAGACGTTTATGGAACTCTGGAACAAGAATGACGAGTTTCGTAAGGAGTATGTGAGGTGCAATTTGAGAAGTACAGTGAGGAGATTGCAGACATTGGACGGTCGTTCGCTTGGCCCTGATGAGGAACCACCTGTGATCCCTAACAACAATATCGAAAGAGTGGCAAAATACAACGTCGTATCGTCGACTTCCGCTGTTCAACCGGAAAAACCAGCTCCACCTGTGGAGATAGAAGTAACCGACAACACAGTGACAGAAGTTAGTGCCCAAAAGAAGCAAACATCTAACAGTAAAAAGTCTGCTAAACCAGCTGTCTCCGGGAACGTTGTGGCAACTGTTTCTGGCAGCGATGAAAATGAAGAGGAAAGGGAAGAGGACGAGCCTAAGAAATCAAAGGAGGAGGAAGAGCTGGCTAGGAAGGAAGAGGAACTGAGAAAAGCAGAGGAAGAAGCCAGGTTGCGAGAACAGAGGAGATTGGAGCAGATAGCTAAACACAAAGAAGCAATGGAGAGGAATGAAAGAAAAGCTGAAAGGAACCAAGCTAGGGCTATTGCAAAAGCACAGAAGGAAGCTGAAGAAAGAGACCGAGTAAGTTCCACTTCTGATACATGCTGAATACATGGAATTACATTGTATCTTTATCGGGTTTATTGATATAGGGAATTTTAAGAGTCGTTACAGGTACTGTGTCTCATTTAGTATATATAGTGAATTAATCATCACCTCCCCTTTGGTTCTGTCTTGTAGAAAAAGGAAAAGAGAGCAAGGAAGAAGGCGAATAATAAGCCATCAGCTGCACTAGCAGCAGATGGAAATTGTAAGGATGAGGAAGACTCTGTTCCGCCACCAGGGACTCTGGTTGAGTCAAAGGAGTCTGAAACAAGAGATAAGCCTGCGGCGGTGAGCACCACCGTGAAAAAGAAGCCATCTCATTCTCACTTCACAAAGCAGACAAAAGCAAAATCTACGCCGCCGCCTCTGCCACTCCGCAACCGAAGCAAGAGGAGGATTCCGACATGGATGTGGGCCGTCCTGATAAGTCTGCTTCTCTTGGCCTTATTTTTCATTGGAAACAGCAATATATCTGTTCATTTTAGGCTGCCAAGTTTTGGGTTGCTCAACTGAAATAGTCTTGAAATAGGGTATTAAAATTGGTTAGATTAGATTATATCATATTTAGGCAAATCAAATTCTTTTCTTCTGGTACGTGTTTGGGTTGAGAGGCTTGTGATTGATTGCTTTCCTTTTTTTATTTATATTTTTCTTTTACACATACCACATAGATTTATTATTTCCTGTGATGATTTGAAATTACTCTCCAGATATTGTTTTAAGTGTGATGATAATAGATAATACAATAAGAATTTATTTTGTTTTATATAATAATTTTAATTCAAGTATATTCCAGTGCATGTCTGTGATGTTTCGCATGAAATACAGCTGGTTCCCATAGATTGATTTGAACTTGGCAGTCCGGTACGGACGAAATGATGAAAACGACTGGTCCATGATCCATCACCCTCCACCTTACCCCCCGTCTGTCCCCTCGTACAGTTCCGCTCGTGCATAGGTCGCGGGGTGGTTGGCCTAATCACTCATTCTCATCAGACTTTTAGTTCAAACTCTGATTTTCACTTTAATATTTTTTTAAAATTTTGCTTTATTTATATAATTTCACGTTTTAAAACGATATTAGTAATGCCGTAGGTATTCAAATTTTAGTATCAAATTGATTAAAAGTGTGATTTTGTTACATCGTACTCTTAACTTATATCAGTGACAAATGACTAAAATTGTCATTTGTTACCTCTAATATCACTATTGTAGATATTTAAATATTCAATTCTTAATATCAAATAGACTAAATCAATTTTGTATCTTATTCGACTCCTTAAATATTTATTTCTTAATATTAAATTGATTAAAAGTGTAATTCTGTTATCTTTAATGAGTAATATTTAATAATAAAATGATATCTATTGGTAGGGGTGCCAAAATCTGCCATATTTGACCTGACTCTTTCTAAAGTTGATAAATTTGACCCAAGTTAATCGAAATTTTGATTTAGCTATTTTTAAAGTCCTACATTTTTAGATTTAATGTTGTTTGAATGAATTTTTAGAAAATCAATAAACACTTTTTGTATCACAAAAGCTAATTTTTTAAAAAATGAGTGTTTGAGTGTTTAAAGTCCTCAAAATTTTAGGTTTAGTGTCTGTTTGAATGGATTTTTAGAAAATCAATAAGCACTTTTTGTATCTCAAAAATTATTTTTTTAAAAAATAAGCATTTGACTGTAAAATAAAAAAGTACTTATTTAATAGATATAATTTTTTTGGCAGCTAAAATACAACTTTGTAAGAAATTCAAATTTGAAGCTTCTAAAAAATGAGATTTTTATGCAGAGTTTTCAGATTAATTAGTAAGCCTATTTTTGAGTCTCTTTTGTCCTTATGTTTTACACATAATTCCTATAATATTCATAAACTTATATTCACGTTTATTTTGGAAGTTATATAATATTATTTGACTTTTTTTATATATTTTAATCTGTATTTCTGATATTAGTTTTACTTATGCTATAATCTATATAAAAGATTTGGTTAGATATATTTTTAATTATATTTTATATGGTTTAAAATTATATAATAATTAATATATTATGCTTTATATATTATTTAATATAGTTTAAATAATATTTATATGCATACATAATTTTTATTATAAAATAAAATATAATTAAAATTAAAAAATATTTTTTATTTTTACTTTATCAAACAATCTACTATATAAAGTTCTTTCAAAAAAGTTCTTTTTTTAACTAACAGTTAAACAATCAACTGATTTTTTTTAAAAAGTTTTTTAAAAAATAATTTTACTGATATAAGCTCGTTTAATCCAACACTAATACTAAAATCTCATTTAACACAGGCTTAAAGACAGTTTTTTGAGCCAACTAGATCTCTTAAAGCTTTAATGAGGCCGAATTTGTCTTATGGTACGAATAAGACTTTTTTTAAGTTCTAACCTTAGAATTGATTTGTCGTGGTCTGGCTTAGGTTAGCAGGACAGCCCAAGTGCATGAGCCCCATGATTAGTGGAATAGGAATAGATAGCGTGCAAATTGGAATCTCTAATGGAACGCAAAACGACAAGTATCATTCCTGCCGCCCACTTTACTCAGTACTGTTTTTGCGTTTTTGTTTTATCCCAACGTTGTAGCCACACAGTAGGCGCTGACCAAATGGCCACCAAAGCTGTGGAAAACCAAAAACACAAAAGCAAACTCGGAAAAAGACATCTTAACCACAAAATTAACAAATTTAAAAGACATTTTAAAATAATAATTAATTTATTCTTTAATTATTAAAGTTTTAAAATAATAAAGATTAGAGTAAAGTTAATTAATTATATCGTATAAATAAAGGTTTTATCATATTTATATACGGCATTATGTATCGTATATTTATATATTTATTATCATTATTTTGTATGCATGTTGATATATCCGTTGATTGTCTGTTTAAATAGGCTTTTGGAAAATTAATAAGCATTTTTTTTACTATAAAAGTCTTTTTAAAAAAATAAGTGTTTGACTATAAAATAAAAAAAATTTCTTTAATATATATAATTTTTTGGCAGCTAAAATATAACTTTTTAAGAAATTTAAATTTGAAACTTTTCAAAAAAGCATCTCAAATGATTTTTTCGAATAGATTTTTTAGATTAATTAATGAGTTTAATTTTTAGTTCCTTTTATTATTATGTTTTACATATAATTCCCACGATACTCATAAATTCATCTTTACGTTTATCTTGCAAGCTCGTCTTCTCTAATCTCTTGCGCAGTTGTTATGTATTTAACTATTTACTCAACTTGAATATTTATTTTATGATTTATATAATATTATTTGACTTTTTAAATATATTTTAATATTTATTTTTGACATTAATTTTATTTATGTTATATTCCATATAAAATATTTGTTTAGATATATTTTCATTTATATTTCATATTGTTTAAAATTATATAATAATTAATATATTCTTATACTTTAAATAATATTTATATGCATAAATAATTTTTATTACAAAATAAAATATAGTTAAAATTAAAAATTTCTTTTCAGAAAAGATCTACAAAAAAAAATTATATTAACAAAAGATTTACTAGTATAAGCACAACCAATCAAATGTTGAGTAAACGTAAGAATATATACTACTGGACCTTTCAAAATTTTGCATTTTAGCCAGACTAGCATTAACTGTTGTTGTTGTACGAGTAAAAATATTAAAAATTTTAAGATAAATTTGATAAAAAAACATTTTCAGAATTTGTGTAATTTCAGTTGTATTAATTTAATTTTTTAAAATTGATCTATATAATATAAATTAAAAATTAAAAAACAAAGAATTTATGTAAATTAGGTATAATTTATTTATTTTTGGTTAGTTTTATGAAAGAAAAAGAAAAAAACAAGGGAAAATGCCAAGCAGGATAGGAAAGAATGTGTGTGTTTACTGAGTCAGGAGTTGAAAATTACAACAAAAGGGAGAGTCAAGATAAGAGAAGAGGAGACCGAAGAGAGATGCCAACACAAATCTTTCTTCCCTACGAACCCAACCCAATCCAACCTTCGCCTTGTTCAAAAAGCTTTTGAGTTGTCTCTTTCGCTTAAGATTACAAGTTCTTTTGTGGTTGAATTGATTGAATTTTGAAGATTCGGTGTCCGAGGTTTGGATTAAAGAAGAAGAAGAAGAAGCAAAGTTAGATCTGTGGATGGACTGAGCGGCGGCGGCCCTCGGAGGAACTCAACAAAATTTTCTTGCACAGCAGCTCCGCCTCTCCCTTTAAAAGTTACTTTTTTTCTGCTCAGCCTAAAAGGTTCACTTTTTTAAATTTCCTTATTTTTTTCATAGGTAGGTAGGAGTTGAGTTCTGTTCTTATCTTCTGTGTGGTTAAAGATTCTTGCTTTTATGGTGCCACTTGACGGGAAGAAGAAAGTAAAAGAAGGGTCACAGTTGTAATATGAAGGCTCTTAGATTTCTGTGATCTTTCCTTGTAGAGCAAGGGAAGTTTTTGCAGATTTTGGGTGATTTTTGTGGAAGGATATAGTAAAGAGAGATGGAGGAGGCAGGGGCGCGAGTCGCTCCTCCGCTGTACATCCACAATACTTCGTCGTCTAGCAGATGTTACGAAGGAGCTTCCATGGCTAAAAAGCGAGATCTTGCTTATCAGATTCCTAATTTTCTGTACCAACAACAGCAGCATCACAACCAAAGTGCCAACTGGAATCCAGATGCTTGGGATTGGGATAGTGTGAGGTTCGTGGCAAAGCCGTTGGATCCTGACGTTTCGCACTTGGGAACTTCTTCTACTTCCCGCCGTGAACATCGCAACAGCAAACATGACTTTCCCTTCAGTAATCATGAAGAAGACGAAGCTCTTCGGCTAAATCTAGGTGGAGGCTTGAATACTATGGAGGAACCCCCTGCTAGACCCAAAAAAAAGGTTCGCTCTGGATCTCCCGTCACCAGTTCATATCCAATGTGTCAGGTTGATAATTGCAAGGAAGATCTCTCCACTGCAAAAGACTATCATCGCCGTCATAAAGTTTGTGAAGTTCATAGCAAATCCTCTAAAGCATTAGTGGGGAAGCAGATGCAGAGATTTTGTCAGCAGTGCAGCAGGTTTGTCTTGTCGTTACTGCAGCGTTCAAACCTTCAACTTCCACTTTCATAATTTGTCTCTCTCTGCTTTTTCCTTTTAGAATTTGAAATCTTCATCAGTACTTGACGATTTCTCTAACTTTTTCTCCGCAAGATTTGGATAATCACGTTCTTTACCATCAGAGTGTTCAAGTATTGTTTTTTTTTTTAATTTAGATTCATGCCAAATGACCTTGGTTCAATACTTTTTATCCAGGTTCCATCCCCTGTCAGAGTTTGATGAGGGTAAAAGAAGCTGTAGGCGAAGGCTCGCCGGGCACAACCGGCGAAGAAGAAAAACCCAGCCAGAGGATGTTTCCTCTCGGTTGGTCCTCCCTGGAAACAGGGACACTCAGACTGCAGGAAATGGAAACTTAGATGTTGTTAAGTTATTGACTGCTCTCGCCCACATTCAAGGTTGCAGAATTTTTATCTTATGTAACTCCTGATCTCTGTTCTGATGTTGTGCTGAAACTTAAAATGTCATTTAACAACTTGCAGGAAAGAATGAGGACAAGAGTGCCAACCATCCAACATGTCCGGATAGAGATAAACTTATTCAGATTCTCAGTAAAATAAATTCGCTACCTTTGCCGATGGATCTTGCTGAAAAACTGTCTGGGAATTTAAGTAGGAAAATCACTGACCAAACTCTGTCGGAGCACCAAAACAAATTGCATGTGTCTGCGGCTTCTCCATCAATTGTGGACTTGCGTAAGGTTCTTTCAGCTACTTTGGCAGCTTCTGCACCTGATGTCCTTGCAGTTCTGTCACAAAGAAGTAGCCAGAGCAGTGACAGTGAAAAATCTAAAGTAACTAGCTCTGGTCAACTGACTGGTCCTCATCAGCAAAAGAGACCACATCTGGAATACCCTTCTGTGGCTGGTGAGAGAACTAGTAGTTGCTATCAATCTCCTGGTGAAGATTCCGACTGCCATATTCCAGAAACTCGTCCTACTGTACCACTACAGCTCTTTAGCTCCTCACCAGAGAATGATAGCCCGCCAAAACATGCATCTCCTAGGAAGTATTTTTCTTCTGATAGCAGTAATCCTATCGAAGAGAGATCTCCATCGTCATCTCCTCCTTTTGTGCACAAATTATTCCCACTCCACAGTATGGCGGAAACTATCAAGTCAGAAAAGACGTCAGTGCATGGAGACATCAGTGCGGATGTTAAAGGGAGTGAGGCTGAAGGTTGTGCGTTGCCTCTTGAACTCTTTAAAGGTCCCAGTAGAAGCAATGCAAATGGTGCATTTGAAAGCTTTCCTTGTCAAGGTGGATATACTTCTTCCTCTGGGTCAGATCATTCACCTTCTAGTCAGAGTTCTGAGGCTCAGGTGACTTTTCTTTAGCAGTGTCTGGATTATTTTTATTTTGGTGGTTTGTGTTCATTCATTTCTTAGTTTCATTACTACCTATTTGTATAAACATTTTGTCTGTATGTTTCTATACAGGATCGAACAGGTAGAATAATTTTCAAACTATTTGACAAAGATCCAAGTCACTTACCAGGGACATTACGCACACAGGTGAGTGTTGGGAACATTTTGGGATATTCACTGCTTTGGTTTTCAGGTGTTTGTCTGCATCGTAAGTCATAGTAATACCTGCTTTTGGGGATCTTCATAATAGTTTGCACATGTTTCAGATTTACAATTGGCTTTCCAATAGTCCATCAGAAATGGAGAGCTACATAAGGCCTGGTTGTGTGTTTCTATCAATTTATTTGGCAATGTCATCTTCTGCCTGGGAGCAAGTGAGTGTAATGCTTTAATGATGTTGTGAAATATTACAAAAGCCTTATGCTAAGCACTTGAAGGCCATATTTGGTTGTGTAGCTTGACAGGAATCTGCTTCAGCAAGTTGATTCTTTAGTTCAGTGTTCAAATTCTGATATATGGAGGAGTGGAAGGTTTTTACTGCAGACGGGCAAGCAACTGGCATCACATAAAGATGGTACGTAGATGAAAAATGGCAAGAGATTTATTGTCATATATTTTAATTTTTTCTATATCAATTGCAGAAATATTTTCTTATGTTCAAGTTAACATTTTCTCAAATTAATATCACAATTAACCGACTATGATATGACACCTCCACCTCTGCAGTAGTCACGTCCCATTATTTTAACTATTCTGTTATTTTACCGATTGGCTTTATCTTTTATTGTTGCGTATCCTTAGGAATAGATTATGAGTTATCCTTAGGAGTAGATTATGAGTTGTTAGGAGGCTAGCATTATAAATATCTGATAGTTAGAGCAAGTGAGGGGGCGAGAAATTAATTTCTTTGTTTTGGAGTTTAGTCCTCTCCATATGGACTAACTTGGGAGTTTAAGATTCTTGCTCTCAAATTTATCAATAAAATTCTATTATTCAGTTACTTCTATTTTCCCTCTTTTCTGGTTCCTATCAATTTGGTATTAGAGCCATGGCTATCACTCATTTATCCACCAATGACCCACCACCACAAACCCACTATAATATACTGAAACCAATATCCCAACAATTAGCTGCCATAGCCTCTCGTCTTGACATATTTGACACCATAGTTGCTGATGTAGTTGCGTTGAAAGCTCAAGCTGACAAGGGGAAGAAACCTAAGAGTAGTAATGATCGGCGAACAAAGGGAAGATCTCATTGGAACGATGAGACACAGGACGAAGGAGAACAATACTGGGGTCATATAAGCACCACGTGTCTACTTTATAATAAGATAGAATTCCCAAAATTCGAAGGAGGTGATCCACGTGGTTGGATTTTGAAGGCTGAGAAATACTTCAGGTATTATCAAACACTCGAAGAATCAAAAGTTGACGTAGCGGCTATGTATTTGGAAGGTGATGTACTTGATTTGTTCGCTTGGATCAATTCCGAAAGAACCATTTTTTATTGGGAGGAGTTAGTGAACGCGCTTCAAGAACAATATGGTCCTGCTGAATTCCAGAATCCTGATGAATATCTTTGTGTTGTTCGTCAAACGGGTACAGTACAAGAATATCGTCAGGAATTTGCTAAACGTTCGACTCGAGTCAAAAATTGGCCTAAACACTATCTCTTGAGAATTTTCCTTAATGGGTTGTGAGATGATTTGAAATCTGATATGAGAATCCACAAGCCCAGATTTGTCTATCGGGCTATGAGTTTGGCACTAGAGTTTGAACAAAAGACCAATCTTAAAAGTGAGCCAAAAGCAAATCAATGGGTCGACTCTAATAGGCCCAATACCTCACAGGCCCAATCGTCCAATTTGTCATGTGCAGGTCCATTCACCAGCAACCCAACAGCACAACGTTCCTCATCTGCTTCTTCTCGACCAGCGACGCTGCGCACTTGGGACCAGGAGAGACAACTGTGTATTTCGAAGGGGCTATGTTTCCGTTGCAACGAGAAGTTCTCTCCCGGCCATTGCTACAAGGCCGCGACCCTCACTCTCCTGGAAAGGGTCGATGACGACGGCAATGACGCACTAGTAGAGGCTTTGGCCGAAATCGAAGCCGAAGCCAATGGAACGGGAGAATATGCCGAGATTTCCTTCTTTCTGCCTTGAGGACAAGGCGAATTTTCAGGAGGGATGCACTGATACGACACCTCCACCTCTGCAGTAGTCACATCCCATTATTTTAGCTATTATGTTATTTTACTGATTGGCTTTATCTTTTATTGTTGCGTATCCTTAGGAATAGATTATGAGTTGTCCTTAGGAGTAGATTATGAGTTGTTAGGAGTCTAGCATTATAAATATCTGATAGTTAGAGCAAGTGAGGGGGGGAGAAATTAATTTCTTTGTTTTGGAGTTTAGTCCTCTCCATACGGACTGACTTGGGAGTTTAAGATTCTTGCTATCAAATTTATCAATAAAATTCTATTATTCAGTTACTTCTATTTTCCTTCTTTTCTGGTTCCTATCAGACTATCTCAGTTATTTGTGTTTTGTGTATTCACAATTCAGGGAGGATTCATCTATTCAAATCATGGAGTAGTTGGAGCACTCCAGAGTTGATTTCTGTTTCTCCGGTGGCAATTGTTGGTGGGCATGAGACTTCTCTTCTGTTGAGGGGGAAAAATCTTACTAAACCTGGAACTAAGTAAGCAAAAATTTTCTTCTTTGTTCCTGTTTTTATACTCTTTGTCTTTGGGATGATGATTGATCATTTCTCCATGTTTCCTATATTGTTTACGAACACTTTGGCCAGGTTTCTGTGCACTGATATGGGAGGTTACAAATCTCTTGAAGTCACATCATCAACTTGTGCAGGAAGCATATATGATGAGATTAATGTGCTTGATTTTAAAATTCACGTTACATCTCCTAATGTTTTAGGTCGCTGTTTCATTGAGGTAAGACATAGTCAGTTAATATAGTATTGAGCGATGACATTCTCCTTGAGTAATTTTTTATTTTGTGAATGACCTTGTGGATCCTATGGAACAGGTGGAGAATGGCTTCAAGGGAACTTGTTTTCCTGTAATTATAGCAGATGCCAGCATCTGCAAAGAACTAAGACTCCTGGAAAGTGAGCTTGATGAAGAGGCTACAACATGTAATATCATTTCAGAAGGACATGCAAGCGACTTTGGACCCCCTAACTCAAGAGAGCAAATACTCCATTTCTTGAATGAACTTGGATGGCTTTTCCAAAGAAAGAGACCTATGTCTGAGATTCCAGATTACTCATTAGGCCGCTTCAAATTTTTGCTTGTTTTTTCGGTTGCAAGAGATTACTGTGTTTTGGTCAAAACAATTCTAGATCTGCTGGTGGAAAGGAATTCAGATGGAAGTGGACTTTCCAGGGAATCATTGGAGACACTTTTGGATATACAGCTTTTGAACCGAGCTGTAAAAAGGAGGTCTCGGAAAATGGTGGAGTTGCTTGTCAATTATTCAGTTAAGAGTGATAACACTTCTAACCAGTTCATATTCCCGTCCAATCTTGCGGGACCTGGTGGCATTACACCATTGCACTTGGCTGCTTGTACATCAGGCTCAGAGGATTTGGTTGATGCTTTAACAAATGACCCACATGAGGTAAGATTATGGACATTTCTGTTTCTTCATCGCTTGCATTTTGTATGCAGTCTTTTTGGCCTTTAGATAGTTTTTCCATTTGGCATTTATGAAAACCAAAGCTTCAGTTTGACAGCATATTTTATTTCTTGTTCATATGGTATTGTTAAACGTTTCATGCCCAATGGCTAAATATGCATTGATTTATCTTTCAATTGTGCACTTCCAAAAAGTCTATCCCTTTCTGCAGGTTGGATTGTCTTGTTGGAAAAGTCAGTTGGATGCAAATGGCCAGTCTCCACATGATTATGCTATTATGACGCAGAATCACTCTTATAACACACTTGTGATCCAAAAACTTGCTGACAAAAGAAATCGCCAAATTTCTGTGACAATTACAAATGAGCTAGAGCAGCCATTGTCAGCTGCAGAGCAAGAACGTAAGATAATCTCCCACTATCAGCAAGGACGGAGATCTTGTGAGAAGTGTGCAACAGTGGCAGCAAAGTACTACAGGGGGATTCAGGGATCCAGGGGCTTACTCCAGCGCCCGTACATTCACTCAATGCTAGCAATTGCTGCTGTCTGTGTATGTGTTTGCCTATTTCTGCGTGGTGCCCCAGATATTGGCTTAATTGCTCCTTTTAAGTGGGAGAATTTGGATTATGGAACCATTTAGAGACACTAGGGAATATTTCGTCAGAATTGGAAAATGAATGGAGTCAATATGAAGCTATGGGGCAGCTACTGGCAATTTTAAGCTTGTTCTCTTTTCATCTCCGAGAAATGGCAACCCAGAAGATTAACTCTTTTGTATGGGAATATAACGGGTGGACAAGATGCGTGTTTTCATTGAAAAAGAGTTGGTAAAACAAGACTTCGAGTGGTTTTGCATGTTACTAGATTGGCACCTAGTTATTACTTTGTTACAAACCTTATGGATATACACATTTTGGCTCATTTTTGGATCAGTTGCTCATGAATCTTTTATGAGTTCCTTTATAGAGGTATTTTGGTTTAAATTGTATAATTGCTGGGCTGAAATTACACGGGGAAGTGGAAGAGATGGCACAGGGCGAAGAACTGTTAAGTAAACTGAAGTGCAAAGTTCTCTTTCGAAGAAGATGGCCAAGGCAAGTATATCTTGTTGAAGATTTAATAGGTTTTTCCTGGTGTCTGATTATACTTAAATTATTCTATTTTTGTTTTAACAAATGATAAGGAATCCAGTATTTCTGACTTTTGTACTTTAATTTCTCTACTGTAAAGTTGATCGATTAGGGGATCAATGATACAAGCTATATTGTATGATAAGATAGTGAAATATTGTTTGATCACAGAGGAAATAAAATGCATGGTGCTTTCCCTTTCATTTGGGGTGTTAAATCTCGTCTCTCTTCTCTACTTTTTATGTCTTCTATAGATTCTTGAATAGTTTGCATGATATCCATTGGAAGAACAATGTTGTTCATTTGCCAAACACTGTAAATTCACATGATCCTGGATGTTCTCATACTGGGAAAAGATGCGATGGTTTAGCGAACGGTAGGAAATGTATGTGTGTAGATGATAACAAACTTATGATATGGGCTGGCTTTGCATGAAGTTGGTGGTGACACTATGTGATGCAGTATTAACTTCTGATCGATGAACTGAATTCGGAGAGTTCTTTACCAAACCAATTACGCAGCCATTGCATATGCACTCTGCTCTCACTTGGTAATGGAGCAAGTTTAGTTCTTGAGAGTATAGATGCATATACCTCTTATAGTGTAATTGAAAAAAGGCTCATCCTTTGTGTATTTCCAAAGGTAAGGGACAATGGTTTGTTATTTCAAGCGCACTGGTACAATTGATAGATTATAGATATAGCTTATTGTTTCAGTCTTGTCTTTTACATGCATATGTACATATCAAGAGATCAGGTAGTGAGACTGTTGAAACAAGATACCATAAACTAGCTTTATTCTGAGATTTAACATATAATTGAAACATAATATAGATATCACACTTCTTGGACAGATTAAATCAAATACACAACGCATGATGATGATGATGAGCTAGAGCTGACATCATATTGCATCATCAACAATAAGCACTTGTAGACATCTTTATAACTATACAAACAGAATTGTCAGTAGCCATATATATGTTTATGCGACCTTGAGCATAGTCTATCAACTTGTAGAAGTTTCAGTTTCAGTTGTGATAATTATTGACAGGTCTCCTGCCTTCGCCCCCTCTGGTAACACTTTGAATAAGGACTTCACCAACACCTTGTCCAAGGCCATCAACAAGGCCACCAATGAATTCACCCACAACCTGAGAAGCCAGCCGAACAGCAGTCACTAGCATGTTGGATTTTTTAGGTCCCTTTCCATTCACCATTTCCTTTGCACAAACTGCGTGCAGATGATAATCACATACACAGCACCGGTACACTCTCCCCAATCTCTTCCTGTTACAAACTCCACACACAAAACCTGGGTCCCCGTTCACGGCAAGTGATAGGATTTTGAGGGGATGCAGGTGGATTGATATGTTAATCTCAGTGGACAACATGGCACAACAAGGGTGCATCTGATAACCACACGGGTTGCATCTGAAATTGTATCCTTTGGTTGCCTTGCCACAAACGTCACACTTGGATTTCTTCACTGTATATTATGTGTATAGCAACAGAGGTTACTCTAGAGTTACTTTATATGCTTATAATCTATGCCTATATGCATGCAGTAAGCATGTGAAATACTGATCGTAAGTACTTTTAGCAAATAACTTACCTGGTTTAGAAGAGAAGAAAAGTTGGTGTTGCGTGTGGAAAGGGTGAGCCTTAAGAGCAGGAGGAGCCAAGGCACAGAACTCATGTACCTGAAACTCGCATTGTTGACAAGCGAAGCGCTTGCCAGAGCCATACTCCTTGCAGCCTGAACATTTATAAGAGTCAGGGAGTTCAAATTGAGACAGAGGGTGTTGTTGATGACCTGAGTGCAGTATTTGTTCCCCAGCAGGATTAGGAGAGGTTGGGAATTCAATCAAGTAGGACTTTTTGGGTACATTTGTATTTGTTTGCGGAGGAGAGTCAAGGAGTTCCATAGAAGTAGAACCAAGCTTCTTCCTAGGAAATGAAGTGGTTTTCTTGAGACTCATGTTATATGTATCCTGAGTGGAGAATTTGGGGTGGTCCGTATGGTACATTGGTGGGAGAAAATGGCTCCGCAGATGTGGAATATTTATGCTGGAAAGTTGGCTCACACACACTGTGCAAAAGGGTAAGAGAAGGAGGCTATACCAGTACCCTGTAGCAAAATCTTACGCGTATTCACTGTTGACTCTGATTACAAATATAGAGAGAGAGAGTAAAGACTGCATAAATACTATTACTAATGTGAAATGAAAGGAAGGATCAAGTTAAGATAATAGAAACTTGGAAACGGGGTAATGTCTGTATGTCGAGAGGCTAACACAAGAATTTCGATGAAGGGCCCCTTCCCCTGACTCTTGTGTATGTTTGATTCCCTTTCTAGGCATTTTGGAGAAAGAAGAAACTCAATAAAGGAGCAAAGAAATTGGTACCCTGTGATTCCCACCACTCACAATACCCTTTCCTCCATTTGTCAAGCTTTCTTTTCTTTTTTCCTCCTTAAATTTTCTTCTATTTTTTTGTAATTAGACCTTCTTATCATTGATATGGCTATAAATAGAATTTTCTATTATAGTTTTTTGTGATTGGTTATAGACTAAGATATGGCTAATACATTGCATTGAGGTATCTGTTTTTAAGCAACTCTTTTTCTCTTCAAAGACTTTATAGGCACAGAATCCAAATTCTCCCTACACTACAGACTTTTATGATATTCCATATCCTTTTAAATTTCTGTAAAGCCATACTTTTACCTCCTCCATTGTTATGATTGTTTGGAAAATTTGGCCCCGAATCACTTGAGATAGGGATGTGCACTCCTCTCGTATGTCCTGTAAATTGAATGATTAAACTACATAGTGAGTTGTAGAGAATATTTGGACAACAAAATTTCCCCATACTATCAATGATTTCTTGGACTTTCCTCGAAGGTAGAGTGATTCTCCAAACTCCAATTATTCGGTTTCTTAAGTATTCTACAATCAACAATCACAAGTGATTCCCATTTTGATTAGGTAGGAAATTGACAAGTGTCATCCCTTGACATAAACACTATTTTAGATAGCTACTAACTATCCTATCATCCACTTGGAGTAATTCTTAAGAGAGCTTGTCTGGCATATGCCATGGCATTCTGTGATAAAATCTCGATCAATCTTTGAATAAGAGAGAAAACAGATCAAAGAAAGGTAAGAGTAATTTATATGGAAGATTGGAGTCATGGTTCTTGGATAATCAGATGGAGACATGAACTGTATAATTATATATCACATCAATTCAAATCTGATGGTTGAAACAGGTAGCTCTAAAGCTGTAATAATCATCTCAGAATCGAAGAAGCTAATTAAAATGGGAGCTGATGATACACAAACCTTCTTGTTAATAGTGTTGATAAAAACATGCTTCCCTAACCGTTTCCTAATGAGGTTCACTCAACTGCACATCGAAAGTTGATTCTGCAGAGGAAACCATTCGGCATAAAATCTTGACAGTTGGATTGTTCTTCAGCTACAGTAACATCACATTTGCACTTTATATGATTGTAGCCATATTGTTAAGAATCTGAAGTTTTCACTAAAGCTAAATTTATCCAACCTCAGTCACCATCTTGAACCACCATAGACTCAGCATGAGACTTTACCACTGATCTGTCAAGAGGTGAACTAGGCAAGGATGCAGATGTGAAAGTAAACTAATTATTCACACGTAATATAACTTTCTTGCTCTTATCTGCCAGCACCATGTAAGCCTTGACCAGCTCTTCCTTCACCATGAAAAGTACAGAAGCTGCAAAAACGCTCTGTACTATTTTTGTGCTCATCCCCTTGTAAAAACCAGGCAATCCCTCGTATCGCACCATTTTGAAGATCGCATCAAGAGTACCTGAATTTATAAAAATACAAGACAAGAAGCCCCATTATTCTACAGTTCTCACCTTTGACACTCCAATTATGTCAACATACAATATACAAGGATACAAAGCTAATGCGCAAGTTACCGATTAATAAAGTAAAAAAGATAAGACAAAATGAATATTTTACTCTATTTTTGTTTATAAAAAAACTATTTGTAAGAATAATACTTGAAATTTCCCTTCAAACACGAGAAAATTCAAGATAAAAAATGTCAAGTAGGGAATGGACAGGGGACGTGGATCTGGTTTGATAACTAGTTTGAGGTAAGCCCTATTATTCACAACTCTGAGTTTCTTCATTTAAGGAATAAATTGCCACTTAATCTTAAATTCCCTTCACTGACATGCAATGGGAAATGAAGGGATAGTTTCAGAGGCTTTGCCTCCTTAATTGAACACTTACCTCGTCTGAATGATGTGAGGACTGAAGATGTTATTACTTGGACTCTCAATCCGAATGAAGACTACTCTAACAAGTCTTGTCATCAGTTGTTTGCTTACAATTCTACTGAAGTTCCATGGTATAATCTTTTATGGTGTAATACTCTGAATCCTAAAGCCTCATTTTTCACCTGGCTCGCAATTAAGAACAAGCTCAGGACCGGAAGGCAATGGCATGGTAATGGAGACGATACTTGTATATTATGTGAAATGGCAGTGGAGGACAGAGACCATCTCTTCTTTCTTTGTAGATACTCCAAGTCAATCTGGAGCAGGATTTTGCATTTGCTACCAGATAATAGCAACGGATATGAATGGGAACAAACTCTGGAATGGGTTATTCGACACTCAAAACTAGGGTACACCAATGCAACTCTCTACAAAGTAGCCTTTACTACCACTGTTTACACCGTTTGGAAGGAGAGAAACCGAAGAAGATTTACAGAAGTAAAAGAAGGGAAACATCAACTCGCAGCAAGAATTGTAAATTGGACCAGAGCTTCCATATATGCTCAAAATGCACAACACAATCTTTCCACTGACATGAGGAGCAGATGGGAATTATAGAGTACTCAATCTTTGCTCTATGTTGATCTTTTGCAATGTAACATCCCCCAGAATCCTCTGTTTTCTTGTAAAGTTAGTTAAGGCTATAAGCCTAGAACTCGTTATAATGTAGCTATAGGTTTGCCTATACTTAATACAACATTCATTTTTCAAAAAAAAAAGTTAGGTATATGTCAAAATTATTTCCACTTGTAATAAAACGATCAACAAGGATAAATGATGGCAAAACCCAACCATATAAAAGACATGCTATGAATACAAACTAAAAGGAAAAACAGTTGATGAAACTGACAGAATTTACTATTCAGAAATTAGAATTTTGCATCTGGAATACAAACCCGAGTATCTCAAAGCATTACTTCCACCAATCTCCTGTTTCGCTTGAAGTCGGGACTGCCATTTGAAAAATAAGGAGCAACTTTAGGCAAACCATGCAAAAAAGCGTGTGTGAATTTGGCTGAGTGGGAGCATCTGCTCACAGTGGGAAATGGGAATAAGCTCATGTCAGTGTTAAGCCCACAATTTCAGTTGTTGCAAAGCAGGTTATGGTAAAGCAGTCCTCTTGAACACAAAAAATTATTGCAAGCCGTAAAACCTTACTTGCCAAACATGAATACTGGAGTCTCACTAAAGGCTTCAGAGCTTATGAGTTTTCCTACTGACTGTCAGGAAACTATCTCCAGATTTTGCAAAATTTTAACTTAGATATACATAGTCAGTTAAAGAGGGGCAGTTACGAGTCATATCATCACTCGTCTTTTGCATCTTTCCAGGCAATGGGTCTAGGATGAGAAAAGGGTAACTGATTCCGAATTTACCTTGACAACTAATAACGGATAAGTTGAGACAGTAGCCCCCAATTTTGCCAAAGCTCCTAGTAGAAACACCTATTCATAAATCAAGAGAACGTTATATATGAGCATGAAAAGGTCCAATATTTTGCAAATAACAGAAATTCCTGCAGTGTAATTATGAAGGTCGAACTAATCCTAATTATCTCAAGGTAACGTTGTACCTCCAGAGCAGTTACATCTTTATACCCTTGCTTGTTAGCGTATCGTTTAGCTCGAAGATGCTTTAGTGAGGTTTCGTAAATCATGAACTGGATTGATGGGTTGCAGACCTGCCATGTCCAAATCTCAAGTATATGAATGACTGGAAAACTACTTTCTGACTTATGATTTGATAATCCAAATCAGACCAACACTAACCATAATAAGGGTAGGTACGATTCCTTTCCAGAATCCAACAATTCCTGCTTCATTATAAACTTCACGAGCCTGAAATCGTTAAGCACACAAAACGACATCAACATACCAGCTAGTAAGGTAGCTCCAGTATTACATCATCCCTATGACATTAAAACGCAAGCATTGTCAAAACGAAAGAAAATGAAATAACTATGAACCGCTTGCAAAGTCCCATATGGACGAGGCTTTATGGAATCAAGTTCAGCCAATTTCTCTTGCAATGTTGAACCAGAGGTCTCATGCAATAAAGCTTCCTTTTTGGCCGCCATAATATTCCTTTCTGCTTGAGTTTGTGTCTGGTATCACATAAAAATTGTCACGCACCATTGATTCAAAATCCCGATTAGAACAGTAGTTAAGCATCCCAAAACAATTATGAATCAATCTGGTCCATGTCTCGTATATCTGACATGGAACAACTGTCATATATATGTATATATACACATGAATATCTTGAAGAAAATGAGCTAGGAGTATCCAGTAGCCTCCCCCATCAAGACCAGAAATAAATACAGCTGCAAGTGTATTTCCTTTTACTTGTGCGTGTCGTGGATGGAGCTAGAGCACTCAACGTGACGAAGTTAACAATTATTAGGAAGTTAATATAAAAAGAAGTGGCTGGGTGGCTTGTCTGGTGATACAATTGACTCCGCCATCATATTAATTCCAAAACAAAACCCTAAAATAGGTTTTTTTTTAAAAAACTTTTCACTTATATGAATGGTTCCACAGGCTACCATAGTTCTGTCTACATGGTGCATTGCCTGTGCCAATGCATGAAAAAAGAGGTATGACATGTGTAGGTATAACTAGGAAGATTTCTTTTTGCCCATTTGTGATGGTCTCAATAACATACTGATACATATAAAAATAGTATAGAATAGGTAAAATAAATGTTCAAATGTTATTAGTTCAGAGTGATGTAAAGGGCTGTATTCTAATGATGAGGCATTGTCATTATCAATCAATAAGAAGTATATTTTTCTTTTTCTTTTTCTTTTTCTTTTTCTTTTTCTTTTTTTTCGCTTTCTCTCTTCTCTATTTTCTTTTAGTATTTCTTATTTTATAAACTCTACTTTCTTCTATTCTTCTTCTTCAATTCTTGATAAAATAGACGATCACGAAGTGGAAGCAGTAAGGAAATCACTAAAGACAACTAAAAGATCGGAAATGTTAAAAACTTTCCAACCACACCTGCATACGCGTCACCAGAACCCATATAGGATTAGTCAGCAATACATTCAACGCCCTGAAAGATGATGATTGCAGAGAAAGGTCATCAATTTGGAAAAGTAATAACATCATGAGGGAAACGTTGCATATTACAGATGAGTTAAATTGTCAGATCTCAAATGTAAATGCAGATAAAGCCATAACTGACTGGATACAAGGGAGTTCTCACCCAGCAAAAGCAGCCACAACAAGCCAAGAAAACATGCCCACAGTACCATCACCACGCCCCTTGGCTTTACGGGAAGCTGCAATCAACTCGGCCTTGTTTTTAAACACTTGATAAAAGTAGTAGTAGATTCCCTGACAGTATGAAAGAATCAAATAAAAAGAAATCATACAAATAACTGAGATTCCAACCAAAAGATAATTAAAGAGTTCAGTGGCAAGGACTAGGAAGAGTAAACGATAACAAAGGAAACTATCAATAGCTAAAATATGAAGAATGCATGATTGGCAGCAGAAACATCCCAAATGCAGAATCCATTACAATGCAAAGCAAGTCAATACAATTCAATCCGGAATTCGATAAAAGCATACACATATATGGTGTAAAGAGAACTCAATTCATACGCATAAATACAGTATAAATGAACAAAACGAGACCTGAGAAGCAGCAGTTCCGAGGAGTGAAGGCTTGAGGCCACTGTAAAGTCCACCCCATCCTTCATTTTGAATGACCTAATAAAAATCGATCAAGTTGACAAGTAGCAAAACTAAAGGAAAAAAAAATTGAAAATTGTAAGCGCAAATATAATTAAAATTAACCTGAATAATCTGAAAAAGTGTAGATTTCGTGTTATCAGTACTAGCAATGGCAGATTGAGTGAGAAGAGACTTGTCCTTGTCCTTCTTGGCTATTCTCTCGGTCTGTTGGCGCGTATTGACCTGCAAATCAAAAGTCCCGACGATCAGTGTGAAGAAGAAGAAGATAAAACTATGATGAGAGTAGACGGAGATGGATATGGAGGAGTAGTGTAAACTGGCAGCAGCAGTAGTAGTAGTACTGTTTGAAGTGGATAAGTGATGATCTGAGCAATAATACCACCACCTGCTCCGGCTAATCCATTGGCCACCGCGCTTGAGCCTGACTTCGACATTCTTCTTCTTTCTTCTTCTTCTGCTAACTACTTCTTCCGTTACCCGTAGCCTCACCATTTCCAAAGACGTGGTCTAACGAATTTTGTCGGAAAAAAAATCTAATTAATTTATTTAGGATATTCCATATTATATTTAATATTTATTTATAATTTACAATCCTTTTCTTATTTTTTCCTTTTTCTTTTTTTAACTTCTTTCCCTGTCTCTCCTTCTTTTCTTGTTGAGTCATTTAAAAACAATTTCTCTACTAGTTAATGATATAGCCGTTTAGCTTGCACAGGCAGCTCAACTGGTTATGAAAAAGAAAGTTGAGTGCAAGGTCTCAGGTTTAAGTCCCGACAACGATAATGTGAGAGTTCATATAATCTAGTGGCTCCTTGTGCACATCGAACATTGAGTCGCCTTTCTGATATGCTGAGTGAGATTAAATCGTAATTTACCCCCTTATTACTCTATCGGGATGGGTGTGGAGGCACCTGAAATGGGTGATTCCACCTTTTTTAGTGCAAGAAATACAGTTGTATATTATTGAATCTCCTCAGACTTCGTAAAGCAGCGGGATTGATAGTAGTATTTATAATTTATCAGTTACTCTATATTAAAAACTTTTATTAAAGTTAAGTTGCGATAAAAATATTAAATGAATGGATATTAATAAAAATTAATAAATAAATTATATGATAATTAGAATATTAAAATAAAATTTAAGAAAAAGGGTTTATATCTTATTAATTTTTTATTTATTTAAAAAGATATATTATATAAAATATAATAAATGTATATTATATAAAATAATAATTTAATTACAATTGAAACTTATTATATAAAGATACGAGTTAATCATAATTAAAAAATAAAAATACATATTTCATAAGATATACTATTTATTACATAAGTCATGAGATCTCTTTAAATATAGGAGTTATTAATTCTCAATAAATTAATATCATATTTAAATAAGAATAATTAATAATTAAAAAGAGAGAAAGAGAGAGAGTGACGAGAGGAAAAAAAAAAAGTAGCACGCGGTAGTCAACGCAAAGGAAAAAGAAGTCTGCGGTGGAAAGGGTAGTCGTCGCTTTATTTTATTTTCATGTCATAAATGCAAAAATTTATAATTATTTATATTTAAAATTAAACAAATTATTAGGTATCTATTAAATTATATATTATAAATTTTCAAACTATAAAATAAATGATAAATTTGATTTAATTAGTATTTAAAGTGTATATATTATCACTTATTAAATTACAAATAGAGGTCTTTTTTAAGAATAAATAAAAATAATAATAAATTAAATTGGATCAAATTTAGGATGTAAATCCTTTATCCCACCATGATTAAGTTCAAACAATCTAAAAGTTGATTAAGTCACTTTAATGGTTAAAATAATTTTTATTAAAATAATATTATTTTAGTTGAACTAATTCATATTATTTGAATTAAATCGATCATTTCAATTCATACTCAACTTAAAATTTACAAACTTGAATGAATTTTAACATCACTTATTTAAAAATTTTATATTTTATTTTTGCTATTATGATTATGACAAATAATAATTAGATTTCAGTCATAAATTTCTTTTTTTTTGCTTCAAGTCCGACTCAATTAAACTTGACTAATTTAAAAGTTAATTCAATCATATTAATGAATTAACTAATTTATCAACCAAAATAAAATTATTTTGGTTCAACTATTTTGAATTAGGCCAAAATTTCAAATTTAAATCTATTCTAAAATTAATCAACTCAATTCTAATTAGGAATGACAAAATTTGTTTAGTCCAAATGGCCCAAAGTCAACAATCTCAATTTGACTTTGACAAATTTCTAGAAAGACTTGAATTTTAAAAAATTTCAGACTTTAAAGAAGGTTTAGGCTTTGACTAATTCCTCCGACTTAACTTAAAATTTGAAAATTTTAAATAACTGACGATTTTAATTTTAAAAAATTAAAAATATTTAATCAAATTTTATGTTGGTTTTCTATCCCACGTTAGAAATGGGTAAGATTGGAAGCCTCCGTTAAGATTATATAAAGAGGCATATGTTTAACGTTTTATATATCCCGAAATCTTTTTTCCATAACCTAGTGTATTAATTCTTGGTGTGGATTCTGAGATTTTCCTTGTAATCTTTATTTTCTATAATGGAAATTTTTTTATTATTGCATGTGGATTTTTCCCATATTCGTTAAGGAGTTTTTTACGATCAATCTTGTGTATCCCTTTTTACCTCAATTTCTTTTATTAATGTGTTTATTCTATCCAGGTGGAGTACATATCCTATCAGTGGTATCAGCGCCCAATGGTTACTGAAGTATGCTCTGTGGTTGCAACATAATCTAATCTTCCATATCAAAAAACGAGTTTTTCTTTGGTGTTCTTAAAAGTTAAGGATGGTTTTTTGTTCTCGGGTTCTTGTTGTCATTTTTTGGGCATTTTTCGCTAGTATTTGAGGTGATTGAGTGCATGTTTAGGAAAGCTCCGTCTAATAATACGGCGTTTTAAGTTGGACCATTTGTGACCCCTCTAGCTTTTCATGGAAATTTTACTGGTGTACTATAGTCTTATTTCATACTGAGTGGAGGTAATTCGAGGCGATTTCCCTTTTTCACGTGAGACAATGGGATTCAATTTATGATAGAAGCAATGTCGAGCAAATTTGATATTTCAAAGTTTGATGAGACAAAGTTCTTGTTATGGAAATTGAAGATGAAGGCAGCATTAGTAAAAGATAACTGCTTGGATGCCATTAATGCTAGGCCGACAGATTTCACAAACAACATCAAATGGAAACAAATACACGCCTTGGCCATGTCAAACTTGCATCTTGGTCTATCGAATGATATTTTGCAAGGTGTAGAGGAAAAGAAAACAATCAAGGAGATATGAGATCATCGCACAAAGTTATATAAAGCAAAGTCTCTTCACAATAAAATTTTTTTGAAGAGGAGACTTTACACATTCCGAATGTCTGAATCTACTTCAATATAGAGCATATCAATACTATAACCTCTCTATGCTCTCAACTTTCAAAGTTGTTGGGACATAATGTAAATCCAACTTAACGTGCGGAGATTCTACTTCAAAAATTTCTAGATTCATATGACTAACTCATCATTAGTTTAACCAATAATATCCTCACAGACACTTTGGTATTTGATGATGTTGCTACTTCGGTTCTTGAAGAACAAAGCAGACACATCAATAAGGAAGAAAGGTTGACAAGTTCGCATCAAGTAGAAGCCTTATTGATGACGAGAGGATGGTCAATGGAGCGTGATTCCACTGGGAGTCACAAACAAGGAAGGTCGAAATCTAGAAGTAAGAAAAATATCAAGTGTTACAATTGTGGCAAGAGATGACATTTTAAAAGTGAATATCGATTTAGGAAGGGTGGAGACAATGCCTCTGAAGCATCAATTTCTCAGGGATGTATTGCCAATGGAGAAATCTTATACAATGAAGTAGCAATGGTGTTCAATGACATAGTAGACCTCACTAATGCTTTGATAATCGATTAAGGAGTAAGGTGGCATATGACTCATTATAGAGATTGGTTTCACACTTATAAATCTATCTCTGCAGGATCTGTATACATGGGAAATGACCATGCCTTGGAGATTGCTGGGATTGGCACCATCAAGTTAAAGATGTATGATGATATAGTTCACACTATTCAAAATGTGCGACATGTGAAGGGCTTGAAGAAGAATTTATTGTCTTTATGACAGTTAGATGAAATTGAGTGCAAGACCATCATTCAAAATAGAGTTATGAAGGTGATCAAAGGACCAATTTTAGTAATGAAGGTGGAAAGGATAGCTGTAAACTTATACAAGCTTATGGGGGAGACATATATGGAAGCAAATGCATTAGTTGCATCAATTAATTGTGCAAAGAATGCAACAAAATTATGGCATCGTAAACTTGATCACGTGTCAGAACAAGGATTGAAGATTCTTGTTGAGCAAAAACTACTCCCTGGTCACACAAAGGTATCATAACCCTTATGTGAGCACTGCATTATAAGTAAGCAACATAGACTGAAATTTAAGAATTCTAAAAGTAGAGTATTATAGAATTGATTCACTTTGATGTATGGCAAACACCAGTTATGTCTTTGGGTGGAGCAAGGTACTCTGTGACCTTTATTGATGATTACTCCAGAAGATGTTGGGTGTATCATATCAAGAGAAAGGGAGATGTATTTCCAACCTTCACAACGTTTAAAGCACAAATTGAGTTAGAGACGAGGAAGAAAATCAAGTGCCTCAGGACTGATAATGGTGGAGAATATACTGGTGATGAGTTCATTGATTTTTGTAATCGAGAAGGCATTAAACATCAATTCACAGTGTCTCACACTCCTCAACAAAATGGAGTAGCAGAGCGAATGAATATAACTCTAATTGAAGTAACTAGAACCATGTTAAGAATTGCAAATATGACAAAGTCTTTATGGGAAGATGAAGTGAAGATCGCCTGCTATGTGATTAATCGGTCACCGACAAGATCGATTGAACTGGAGTGACCGATAGAGATGTGGATCGGTAAACCAACAGACTATTATCAGTTACACACATTTGGAAGTCCTTTGTTAATGATGTATAATACCTAAGATATCACAAAACTAGATCCAAAATCCAGATAATGTAGATTTATGGGGTATGTTGATGAAGTCAAGGGGTATTGACTGTGAGATTCCACTGCCCACAAGCTCGTCATTAGCAGAGATGTCATATTTGCAAAAGATAAACTACAAGAGAAAGATCAAAATAGCACGTTCGAAGAAAATTTTGAAGTTGTAACGATTCAGGAAGAAAAAAAGATTTGAACAGAAAGATTCTATTAAAAATTTATCAGATCACGAGGAGCAATAACTGGTTGATTCTAAAAATGCAGAAGTTCGATTGTCAACTCATGAAAGGAGAACCCCAACCTAACAGTTTGATTATATTATGGAGGGCAATGTTGCATACTATCTCCTAACAGAAGATGGAGAACCATCAACATTCTGAGAAGCAACAAATAGTTCAGAAGCATCACTTTGGATGACAGCAATGCAGGAGGAAATATAAGCTCTTCGTAAAAATAAGATATGGAAGCTTGTGTATCAAACGTAACAATGATGATCAGGTGGAGGTATTGTGCAAGGTTGGTGGTAAAAGGATATGCTTGGAAATAAGGTATTGACTTTACAAAAATTATTTCACCTGTAGTTCATCTTAATACAATTCGGATTATCCCAGCTATGTGTGCTACATTTGATCTAGTTTTAGAGCAGTTAGATGTAAAGACTTTGTTTCTTCATGGAGATCTTGAAGAAGAAATTTATATGCATCAACCAGAAGGTATTGAAGAACTAGGAAAAGAGAACTTGGTTTGCAGGTTGAACAAATCTTTGTACAGTTTAAAATAGGCGCCAAGATGTTGGTACAAACAATTTGATTCCTTCATAATGAGTCGTGGATTTAACAGATTTAGTGCAGATCGTTGTGCATATTTCAAGAGATTTGATAATAATAATTTCATTGTATTATTGTTATATATTGACGACATGTTGGTTACAAGCCCCAAAAAAGATCTTATTCAAGATTTGAAGGCTCAGTTAACTGGAGAGTTTGAAATGAAAGATTTAGGACCAGCAGACAAGATTTTAAGGATGCAAATTTATCGAGACAAAAATAGTCGAAAGATTTGACTTTCTCAAAAGAATTACTTAAACAAAGTCTTGTGATGCTTCAATATGCAAGATTGTAAGTCCTTCTTGTTAATTTTAATTTTAAGTTAACCTCAAGTAAAAATCCCATCAGTGAAGTAGAGAGGAAGGAGATGTCTCAAGTACCGTATGCATCAGCTGTGGAAAGTTTAATATTTGCTATGATTTGCACAAGACTAGACATTACACATGTAGTGGAAGTGGTTAGGCGTTACATTGCAAATCATGGTTAAGAACATCGGTGGTTTGTAAAGAGGACCCTGAGATATATTAATGAGACCTCAGATGTTGCACTATATTATAAAAGATATGAATTTATTATCAAATGATATGTTGATTATGATTTTGCAGGCACCTTGTTAAAAGAAAATCCACTATAGGTTATGTGTCTACAATTGCAAGAGGAGTTCTGAGTTGGGTGTCTAAACTACAAGCAGTTATAGCACTATCTATAACAGAAGCTGAGTATATGGCAACTACACAAGCTTGCAAAGAATCAATCTGGATAAAAAAGTTTTTGGAGGAGCTTGGGAACCGACAAGAGAAAATTTCTTTGTATTGTGATAGTCAAAGTGTCTTGCATATTGCAAAGAATCCAACTTTTCATTACAGAGCTAAACACATAGGAGTTCAATATCATTTTGTTCGTGAAGTGGTGGAAGATGAAAGTGTAGATATGCAGAAAATTCACGCAATAGAGAACCTAGCAGGTGCACCAACAAAGCCAATCAACACTGATAAATTCATGTGGTGTAAATCCTTGTATAGTTTGGGAGAGACATAGACAACAGAGAAATGACAAGATAGAAATAGCGGTATAGAGATTGATTGATTCTCAACCAAATCTCCAAATGGGAGATTATTAGATTTCTATCCCATATCAGAAGAGAGTGAGATTAAAAGCCTCCATTAAGGTTATATAGAAAGGTATATGTTTAAGGTTTTATATATCTCAAAATCTCTTTTCCTCAACCTTGTGTATTAATTTTTGGTGTGAATTGTAAGATCTTTCTCTTGTAATCTTTGTTTTTTAAAATGAATTTTTTTATATTTTTACTTGTGGTTTTTTCCATATTCGTTAAAGAATTTTCTACGTTAAATCTTGTGTGTCCTTTATTCCCTCAATTTCTTTTATTGGTGTATTTATTCTAACCGGGTGAAGTCTTTCTCTGATCATATTAAATTCAAATAAAAATTTTAAATCCAATTAAATTTAAATTATAAATTCAAATCCAACAATTATACTATGTCATCACATCACATATTTTAAGAAGCTAACTTAGCCGCGTCATTTCCGTTTTTCTTTTTAAATATACTGGTACGACCACAGCAAATAATAAATAATAAAAGTATCACCGAACCCACAGCTGGGAACAATCTCTTCGTCCAATCTCTTTCGTCCTTTCTATCTTCTTCTTTCCAAGCTTGCTTCTTCGTCTTCGTCTTCGTCTTCTTCTCAGCATCTTCCTTAAACGATCCTTCAGAGATAAAGACGCAGGGAGTGAAGATATCTGTCGACTTTTGCTTGTTTATTTGAACTAAAATCAAGAAAGGAAACAGAGACAGTGATCAGATGGTGAAGGAGACGGAGTACTATGACGTGCTTGGGGTTAGCCCCACTGCAACCGAAACTGAGATCAAGAAAGCTTATTATATCAAGGTATTTACTTGTTTCCCCTCATTATTCTTCTTCTTATTCATCTTCTTCAGTTTGCTTCTTATTAACTAATTAGGTTAGTTTCAGTTTTTTGTCGCGAATTGGGGATTTTCTTTTTTTGGCTATCCAATATAAATTATAACTACACTCAGCTGCTCTAATTCATTGCATTCTCGTTTTTTTTTTGTTTTTTTTGGTGTCGTGTGATTTTACTTGCAGGCAAGGCAGGTTCATCCCGACAAAAATCCCAACGATCCTCTTGCTGCCCAAAATTTTCAGGCAAGTTCCCAAAGTTACGAGGAGGATTTTGAAAATGTCATCTTCTCGTATCTTCTTATCTACTTTCTGGTTGCTTGTCAATTCAATTATTGACCATCACTTTCATACATTTAATAACTTGTATTTTGTACCAATTTAGTTCATCTTTTGGGAGCTTTTCAATTTTTAAAACCAAACATCTTATGTTAATTAGATATGTCTAAAAATCATCGTGACGACATTACCTAAATGGAGGTCACTGTTCATCTTTGTGCTGATTAACATTTGATAGTCTCTTTAGGTGCTAGACGAATATATTATCTTGTTCTACTGGTCAAACTAACTCTTTCACTGGAGAACCATATATCTAGGACTTGGCAGTTCATTTTATTTAGTGTACTTGGACAATACCATATATTAGTTCGCTTTCTATGCTACTATGCATCAATTTTCATCCCATATTATCAGTATATATATCACCTTATTAGGAACTGGTATAACACTGTTTGTAGGTCATAATTATGCTTGCTCTTATCATAGTTCTTCCAATGTGAGGTTTGTGAGAAAAGGGTTGGTGTGACGAATATAACGCCACATGGAAGATGGTGGCCTCTGTTAAATGTTTATCATTTCCATCTCATTCAGATGGCTAATTTGAAATCTCTCTAGGGTGGGCCTTACTTGTTTATATATATATGTAACCTTATTGGGAACTAGTATAACAGTGTTTGTAGGTCATAATTATACTTGCTCCTACCATATTTTTGATGAGAGGTGTTTATTAGTATCATATTACAAATAATGATTGTTTTGTTTGGCCTTGCATAAACTTTCTGATATAAAAGAATAAAATTTACATCATTTTTAGAATCATGCTTTGTAACCTTGTAATACCCATTATATAATTTTTGTCAGCACCATTATGTAATGTCTCTGACTAGTTCCTCCCTCACTACCATTATATTTTGTTACTTCCTACCAGACATTACCTAAATGATGTTTTAAGGCCTTGTAAATTTTATATAGATGCTTGAATCAAATATATTCGCTTTTGACTTGTTTCCTCAAAGGAAATGATATTGTATTTGTTACTGGTTAGTCGTCTACTGTGAGCCATTATTCTTCAAGTCCTGTGTTCCATAAAAATGTTGGTAGTATATAGAACTATGACAGAATGAAATGAAGTAGAAGTTATAAGTAATCTTTTGAAAACTAGTCAGTACAAACTGGATCGCATATACTTTTGGTTTTTCTATGTTAACTTTATGAGTATTTTGCATGGTTGGATCTCACTACTAGCTGATGAATATCCCAAGATCGACTGGATAACATACAGTAAATAGTAAAAGATTAGAAATGGACTGTTGAGGTTTGTTTGATCTGGATTCAGGTGTTGGGTGAGGCTTACCAAGTACTAAGTGATCCTACACAGCGCCAAGCATATGATGCTTATGGAAAATCTGGAATCTCAACGTGAGTTTACTAATCTTAAAAATTTGATATGTACAAGATGCCTGGTTCAGTTATTTCTAGGTGCATTTTCCACGCTTCTGATACTTGAATATTTTGCTTTTCCAGGGACGCAATTATTGATCCTGCAGCAATATTTGCAATGCTTTTTGGTAGTGAGCTTTTTGAGGATTACATTGGACAGCTTGCCATGGCCTCCATGGCTTCATTAGACATTTTTACAGAGGGGGAACAATTTGATACCAAAAAGCTGCAAGAGAAAATGAGGGTAACTCTTCTATTATTCTGTCATTTAGCAATAGTTCAAATCCTTGGATAGCTTAAATATTTAAGCACACTCATTTATCATGCATTGAGAGGAATAGTTTGGAGTTAGTATTATTTTTGACCATGGTTTGTTTAACACCTTTGTCGTTGCTTTGGTTTTTTGATCCGTTTTTGAAATAGAAACTAGACATGTATTCATTTCAGTTTGCATTTTTATGGTTAATCTTCATTATTGTTAATTATTATCTTAAAATTTTATTACGGTCAGGTTGTTCAGAAGGAGAGAGAAGAAAGACTTGCAAACATACTTAAAGATCGACTCAACCAATATATTAAAGGGAGCAAAGAAAAGTTTGTTGCTCATGCTGAAGCTGAATTAGCGAGGCTGTCAAGTGCAGGTAGATTTTAGTGTTCGAAAGTAGTTAGTATACTGTCACTGATTGGAAATGACAACAGACAGGATTAGCATAGGAACCCTACCGTCTATGTGGCTGCATTATGAGCATTATGTCTTGTCATGTTATGGGCTCTTTAACCAACATAGATACTTTTGCTATGAACTCATGATAATACAAGGAAAAACCTTTTGTCTATTTTAACTTTTTCTTTTTGACTTTAGGCCTTTCATTTGTTATTTTGGTGGGAGTGGAGGATACAGAATATGTTAACTAACTTCTTTTACTTGTGTGGTTTAGGTGCGGTACTTATGGACTTTTCTGTTGACTGGATCTACTTTTAGGTTGATCAGACCTACTTGAATTGCATTAAAAGTTTAAAAATGTAGAGGAAAACTGGAAAACTGTGAAATTGTTTAGAAAGTAATACCAAGACAAAGGTTTAAGAAAGCTAGAATGATCAAGGAAACTAGAGGTCATTGTAGAAAGAGAGGAGGGTTAAGAGAATGATATTCCAAGTAAAAACCATCAGGTTAAAGATTCTGTGAGGACTGGACTTAGGGATTCCTTCTCAAGGTATTACATCTACTAAAGGAGAAATAATCAGTGAATGAATAGTGACATGTATTGCTGGACAAAGAAGATTTCAAGAGAAGGATATTCCTGCGTGCTTTCATGATTCAATATTTAGATTGGTCGAGTAAAGAGAGAACAACAGTGCAATTTTCTTTACCATTTCATCAATGCAGCTTCTTTTTGGCATTAAAACCAAATTTAAAGAAAGTCCTTTTGCATCCTCCACAGATAGGGATTGACTTTACTGGTTGGCAGGAATGAAGGAAATGAAAATTACCAAGTCTTATTTTTTCCTAGCTTGCCTATTTTTTTCTGTTCATTTACCTTTCAATAAAGGACATTATGTCGCTGTGGTTCAGTGCTTCGGTACTAAATCTTTTAGCTTACTTATACAAGGTGCATGAATTGCCAGAACTCTCGGTCCACAAGTTATTTTAAATTGATCCTGTTAAGCCATCATCTATCCATTGTTTATTCATGTCGCAAACATGTTGGCTTATCCTAAAAGACTTCTGACATTGTTATGCAGCCTATGGTGTTGATATGTTGAACACAATTGGCTATATTTATGTTCGGCAAGCAGCAAAAGAACTTGGAAAGAAGGCACTATATCTGGGTATGCCATTCGTTGCTGAATGGTTTAGAAACAAGGGCCATTTTATTAAATCCCAAGTAACTGCAGCTACAGGTTAGTCAATCCCTATCACTGGCCAATAAGCTATTTTTTCTGCATTTTGTTCAATGAATGCAGGGCACTTGGACCATTAGCCCCCCACCCTGGGAAGAAAGGGGGGGAAAAAAAATCCCAACTGGCACTTAAAAGGAGGGAGATTCTGTCAAGAACAGTTATTCATTTGCCTTAACTGGTTTCATAATTCATATATAATGAGTTGGTTTGGTTGAAATTTACCTAGATCCACAAAAAAAGAAGAAGAGAGAGATCACTATTATTTTCTGATTGTAATATTAAGTAGTTTCATGATGTGCCTGTTGTATACATGTCTCTATTCACATTGATCTTCCATATGATATAGTTTAGGCATCTTTTAAACTAGAATTCACTTCCTCATACTCTTGTGTATGCTGAAATTCATCTGTTTGTATTTTTGCTGGTGGTATAAGGTGCCATTGCATTGATCCAGCTACAGGAAGATATGAAAAAGCAGCTCAGTGCTGAAGGAAACTACACCGAGGAAGAGCTGGAAGCATACTTGCAATCCCACAAAAAGTTGATGATTGATTCTCTATGGAAGCTTAATGTAGCTGATATTGAAGCGACTCTTTCCCGTGTTTGTCAAATGGTTGTTTCTTCATTAGATTAATCTTATTGTTGGCGAGAAAAGAAATACCTTGCTACCTGGTCCAAAATGCTTGGTCATAATTGATTAATGGCTTATGTAGGTGCTTCAAGATAACACTGTCAAGAAAGAAGAACTTCGTGCACGAGCTAAAGGATTGAAAACTCTTGGTAAAATTTTCCAGGTATTACTTTTATTTCTACCTTTGTTTTTTTTCCCCTTTGTATTCAAATTTAACAGATTATGTTAAAGACTTTGGAAGTTATGTGAATGTAGAGCGTTAAGTCAACCAATGGAAATGAGGTTGACAGCGTGCTAGATGGTAATCTGCATAAACTGAATGGAAGTGAACCAAGCTCTGATGCTTGCTCTCCTGGCACATCACCAAAATCGAGTAATCCTGAAGAGCCATCTCATACGACATTGACATCAAAGGTGCTTTCTTTAAACCCCATTGTTGGTCTTAAATAAATCATCTTTTGCTGGACAATCTCTTTTGATCATATTTAACACCACGTTTTCTTGATATTATTGAATAAAAAATCTGTGCTTTCCAAAGTTATTGTATATATCAGGGAAATTAAAGAAGAAAATACTTCTTATATCTACTTTGCTCCACAAAAGCATCATCAGAAATGCACAAACACACATTGACAACACCTTGCCAATACATACCTTGTAATAAGGTGGGAAAGTTGATGTGGATGCTGCCGCTTAATACATATGAGTTCCAAGGGTTGTGGATGGGAATTGAGTTGTTGTTGCTAATTAGCGGTCACAAGTTACCATAATCATTGTTGTTGTTCTTGATATGTCTCTAATTATCCTGTAGTATTTCCTGCTTACGATTGCCTCCTTTTTCTTGATATTGTATGAAAATGAGAACTAGCATGTTTTCTTCTTATCCGTCTTCCTAATATGACTTTATTATGGAACAATGTAGATTCCCTATGTGGAGGCTCCAAAATTTGCTAGTGGCGTGCAATTTAACTATATCTTGCCCCAGCCAACGGCACCTCCTGGTGCTCAGAGGCATTCTTCAACAGGCAGCGACCGCATGTGAAAATAACCTCACCCTATGGGTGAATGCCTGTAATTGTATACCTCGTGTGTGAAAGCTTTATGCCAGTGATTCATTTGCTGAATGACTTGTACGAATAGATGTTTTGGAAAGACCATTAGGTTGGTGATCTATTGTACGAATCATGTTATTTATTGAGGTAGAAGGGGTGAGAGGGTGATTTTATAGAAGCTTGTATTTACTTGATCATTATTGTAGTTTGTGCTTATTGTTTGGCAGATGTATATGAGAAACAGGATACAAGTTGATATGTTAGCTGAAGGGAAATGGTTTGATTTCTTTCTCCTCCCTCTCTGCCTACCCCTTACATATCTTTATGCCAGACTACTTTTCTGCTCTCAGAACTTAATTCTGATAGTTAATGCGCATTTATGTTTCGAGGGAGAGATGGATAGAGAGAGTATCATGGTGTATTTACTGTTTAGATGCAAGGAAGGACTTTGCTTTAGTTTACAGGAACATGTGCAGGAAACAGCATAATCACACAAGCAGGTTCTTTTCTTATGATTATGATGCATATGGTTCATGTGCAATGTTTGGTGCAAGGAAAAAAGGAAAGAGGGATATGTACTTCTGAATCACACCTGATTTAGAAAGAAACAAGTGTTCTTCATTTAGATTAATGCGGATGGATATGGAAGATGTGTTTGGAGTTTCATTCGTTTTCTCGTGTAGCCGACGGAGCTAAAGTGAGGATTAAAATTGTGTATTCTATTGTGGGGACAATTTCTCTTCCTATTATAGTATACACTATCGAATTATGAGATATGGGCTTTTAAGAAAGGGAAAAGTGGAAATTGAAGATCATCGTAGTCATCATCACTCAGTTTGAAGTCCTGTAATAAAGTGGAGTTTGGGAAGATCTGATAGTACGTAGCCTTACTTTTACATAATAGAGAGGCTGATTCTTGTAGACCCACATATAGATGTGACAGAAAAATAGTGATGCAGGTTAAATGAATAAATAAGTAAAAAAATATTACACGCAAAATATTTATGTAAATAGAATTATCATAAATAAATAAAGATAATAATAATAATGATGATGATAAAATTATTACTAAAAAGAAACTCAATAATAGGATAATAATAATATTAGGTATTTATTTCCACTTAAATAACCACAAAAAACAGTTGAAGAATGTATAAAATACATACCTGGGTCGATGATCGTGAGATACCCACAAGCAGTGAATATATATAGTAAAATGTTTGTCTTAGTTCTATAATTGTAAACTATATATCATTGGGTTGGAGATTTGATTACAAAGAGCTCAAGAGAAGATGGAATTTTCACTCTTCCATTTGTTTGGTTCAATTATTATATCTTCAGATCGCTACTTACGAAGGAATGGTGTTAGAATAATCGAAATAATGAGCACTTTACGTACGCAGTAGGAAGAGCGAGAAGGAGATGAACTAATGCATTGATTCAGGAACCATTAGAATATAATTTGCTTTTGTTTTAATGAAGCTGAGTTACTACTTAAAACGTTATAATAACGGAATGAAGAAGAAGAAGCAGGATTTTGATTGGGCGGATGAGATTGAGCGTCCTTTTCCCTAATAACGTATCAACCTTCACTTTTGTTTTACCTGAATAACGTGTTGTACCCTTCGTTTTTACATGCAAATGCGATACACAACTCTAAATGAAAAGACCATAACGTGTTATTAAGGGAAAAAGAAAAGAAAAGAAAAAAGAGGAAAGTGAAAATTACGTTAAGGTAAGGAGAACCAAACCAAAGCACCAAAAACATCTCAAAAGGACATACAAAACATGGACACTAAATCTACCAACTCCATTACCGCACAACTCAAATTCTAGAGAGGAGGGAGCTTCAAGCTTTACTCTGCTTTGCTTTGCTTACTCTCCTACATACACTTCCCTTCTATATCTTCTTCTTCTTCAACTCTCACTCTCTTACAATTAAGGAGAATCTTTTCTTGCTAGATTTGGATCCATTCCTTTCCAATTTTATGTAAATTTAATTTCTGCCAGAATTTTGGCTTTTTCTTTCCTCTTTCAATCCAATCCCTCATATCTTCACCTTAATTACATGCCCATCTATCTCTCTGTTTCTACTTCTTCTTCTTCAATTGCTATTACAGACAAAACCCAGAGCAATCCCAATCGGCCCACCTACGCCCAACAAGTTTTAGCATCATTTTCTTGGCCGACAAACACAAAGTAAGGACCTTTTCTTGTCTGGGTTTTTTCGCTGTTTCCAATCTTCTCTTACCCTCTCTTTCTCTCATTTTTTGAAAGTGAGAATTGAGAGAAGAAGATCTGGTTATTCTCACTTTCATCTTCTTTTCTTTTGTCATATATAAAAACCGGATCTTGGGGTTTTCTTCTTCTTATTATAGTGTGAATCCGATTCCTGCCCAAAACAAAGTAACTATTAGCACATTAATAAAGATTTCAAATTGTAAGAAGAGAAAAGGGAAGTTGTGAAAATGGAGGGCGAGAACAAGAAGTCGGCTGTTTCTGATGTAGGGGCATGGGCAATGAACGTTGTCAGCTCAGTGGGTATCATTATGGCCAACAAGCAGCTCATGTCTTCCAATGGTTACGGTTTCAGCTTCGGTCTGTTCCTTCTTCCTTCGATTTCTTCTTTAAGAAAAGAAATAGTTTGATGATTTCATTGGTTTTGGAGTTTTGATCTGTTCAATATTCTACCGATCTGCAAATTTCCGAGTTCTTTAATCTACTAATTTTGAATGAGAAACGGATTGGTTTTTTGTGGGATGTAGCTACTACCTTAACGGGATTCCACTTTGCTGTGACGGCTCTGGTGGGTCTGGTATCAAATGCAACTGGTTTATCAGCTTCTAAGCATGTCCCTTTCTGGGAACTCTTCTGGTTTTCTCTTGTTGCCAATACCTCCATTGCTGGCATGAACTTTAGCCTCATGCTTAACTCTGTTGGCTTCTATCAGGTACCATTCTTCTTCTTTGCTTCTTTCTTGCTGTTGTGATTCTTACTCTGTAATTGTTCTTTAGGTAATTAATGTACATATGATGCTGAAGATGGAGCTTTCCTTTTCTACTTGGTTCTTTTGTTATGCTGTACAGATTAGATGATAGAGTAACACTCAGAAATTTTTACGGAGCAGCTATTCTCTTCCTTGTTGCAATTTATATTGTTGTAATAAGCAGATCTACTTCTTTCTTTAACTGCATTTCCTCTTTTCTTGAGATGATAAGGAAAAGCTTGTTACTGACCCTAGTTTCTCCATTCACACAGATCTCTAAACTCAGCATGATCCCGGTGGTCTGCGTGATGGAATGGCTTCTTCACAACAGGCAGTACTCCAAGGAAGTCAAGGTATCTGTTTTGGTTGTCGTCATAGGCGTTGGCGTTTGCACTGTTACTGATGTCAAGGTTAATGCCAAAGGTTTTATTTGTGCCTGCATAGCTGTTTTGTCTACCTCTTTCCAACAAATTGTAAGTATTCACTTAACAGGCCCCTTTTTAATCCATCTGGTTGTACAGTATCTAATGTTCTCTTGAGTTGCCACTCGTTCAGTTCAATTATTTGATAATCTTCACTGGATGGATTCTTGATAGTGCTTTTGGATCAATGTTTGATATATATCTGTCCCTTCTTGCAACAGACTATCGGTTCTTTACAGAAGAAGTATTCCATTGGATCATTTGAATTGCTGAGTAGAACAGCTCCAATTCAAGCAGTTTCTCTCCTTGTCCTTGGTCCATTCGTGGATTACTTCCTTAATGACAAATTTATAGCAAACTATAAGATGTCTTCTGGTGCCATCGTAAGTACTTGTCCCTTTTCATCCTCTCGGACTTTTATAAAATCTATCTATATGCTGGAGAAGAAAATGTATATACAATCACCTTCTATCATCTAAACGAAGGATGTCAATTTGTGCAGTTATTCATAATTCTTTCCTGCTCCCTCGCTGTTTTCTGCAACGTGAGCCAATACCTCTGCATCGGAAGATTTTCTGCAGTTTCGTTTCAGGTCTTAGGTCACATGAAAACAGTCTGTGTTCTCACTCTGGGATGGCTGCTTTTTGATTCCGAGTTGACTTTCAAGAACATAATGGGGATGATTATAGCTGTCCTTGGCATGGTAGTTTACAGCTGGGCTATGGAGGCTGAGAAGAGTTCTAATGGCAGCAAGACTGTACCCCATACAAAGAACAGTTTGACAGAAGAGGAAATCAGGCTTCTGAAGGAAGGAGTGGATACCAACTCTGTGAAAGATGTCCAACTTGTTGAATCTAAAGTATAGATATTCACAAGCGAGCCGTCCCTTGAGCCGAGTATGTTAACGAAACACGGGAATATCTTCATTTGTTGAGTTGAACATAGTATCATTTACCTTTGTTTTCTCTTTTTTGTGTTTGGAAGACTTGATACTATCCTCTCCATCAGCTGACCCATCCAACCTGCAATATTTTTATGTCGTCTATAGTCAATGTGTTCATTTATTTCATTGTTGTTATTCCTTGTGGATCAATTCATGGACAAAAGGAAAATGTAAAACCCCAAAATGTTAGAGAGAAGCATTGGACTATAAAAATATGTTCTTGTCTGTTGAAATTTTGGTTCTCTGTATTCCTATTGCTGTTGGATGGCTGATGTTGTTACAATGTGCATGAATATTGTGAGAAGAAAGGGCAATGCCGTGTGTGTGTGTTTGAGGTTGAGTACGAGTTAAAAGATGTTAATGGCAATTAATACGTTATTAATGCTATGAGAAGTTGACCCTCCGGCCTAGGCAG
This sequence comes from Erythroxylum plowmanianum, assembly GCA_025531925.1. Lineage (NCBI taxonomy): Eukaryota > Viridiplantae > Streptophyta > Magnoliopsida > Malpighiales > Erythroxylaceae > Erythroxylum > Erythroxylum plowmanianum. Next base: position 116,633 of record JANVCQ010000006.1, on the reverse strand, counting down.
TGGAAGCGGTGGCAATTAATACGCTATTAGTGCTATGACAAGTTGACCCTCCGGCCTAGGCAGTGGAAGTGGTGACGGCGGTGAGTGGTGTGAGTTTGAGGTAAAGTAAAAAGTCTGAGGGAAAGGAAAGGAAGAAGATGCGTAAGTTTGGCACTTGCCACCATCTCTTTCCTTTCTCAATCTCCAACTCCTCCGACCATTAATTAATCGAAGAGCTAAGAATGTTGCCTCTGGCCTGAAGATACGACAAGTATGTCTTGTTTGTTTGGATTTTGATTGGATTTTTTTAAAAAGAAAAACTTCGATAAGCCCAATAAGAAGTAGTGGACTGAATCGAAATGAGTTGGGCTTTGATTGTGGAAATTGAAGAGACGACAAGACTAAAGAGGAGGAGGAGGGAGGGTTGGGGTAAGAAGGAGACGAAGAAGAAGAATACAGAATATGGGAGAGAATGAGGAAGATGATATGGATTCTTTGTTTGAAGGTATGGTCTTGTTTAGTCCGTCTCAATTAGGGAATGATAAAGTTGATGATGATAATGATGATGATGATGAGCTTAAGAAGATCGGTTATGGCGACGAAGATGATCATAGTACTAGTATTAATAACAGAGCTTCCATACCTGAACAGCAGCATCCGAAGATTCATGAAGCTCTTGATGAGAACCTGTTCTCTGACCTCACTGTAGTCACTCCCCTCCAAACCCTAAGCGAATCCCCAATTACTGTTGCTTCTCCTTCATCTACCGTTACTCCTAGTACTCACCGACAGAGCATTTCCAGGAAGAAAAAGAGAGGTACTGGCCTCAGGAGGATTGGCTATGGCAGACTTGAGGACACTGATGATGATCCCTCTTCTCTTCATTCTCCTACTCCTCCACCTGCCCTTTTTCACGATCTCGATCACCATATTACCTATATTCAACAACAAGAGCAAGATCGTAATCTACCAGAAGTGAAAATTCAACAACAACAAGATAAAGAGGAGGTGGTGGCGAAAAAGGAGACTCAAGTTCAATTAGATTCCTCTTCCTCCTGTTCGTTGTCACAATCCCATCCATCCTTGTCCAAATTCGAGCAACTCAAGACTCTGATTTCTGACAAGCTTAAGAACGCTCGCCAGTTGGTTGCTTCTGCATCTGAAGCACGCAAGGAGGCCATAAGCGGACGAAGACTTGCTGCTCAGGATCTTCATTTGGCATCGTCTACCCACTCCCAACTCGAATTGCAGTTAGAGGAGGCCTGTGAGGCTGAAGATTTTGAGAGAGCTGAAAGAATTAGCGACTCCCTGTCTTCTGCTGAAAAGGAAAAGCAAGCTCTCGTCCTCGCTCTCAAAGATGCTGAATCCCACTGTGATGCCATGGATTCTCAGATGGAGCAGGCTCTCAACTCCCAGATTGCTGCTGAACAAGAATGCGCCTCTCTTCTCTTCCAATTTTCCAAGGTTATTGCAACTTTACTTTTCTACATCAGTTTGAATCTCGTTTTAGTATAGATCAGATCATAATGTATCTATTGGTTTCATTTCAGGATGCACAAGAAAATGCAGATTTGATCAGGGCAAAAGCGCAGGCAATCTCTTCGGATCAAATGGACCAGTGGTTTTCATCATCTGAAGCCTTGGAGGCTAAGAGGATTGAATTCGATATTGCGTCTCATTTAATCGGTGATACACGCCTTTTGGTTCATCAATCCATTCAAGATTCGATCGAGGGTGATAGGAATGAGAAACAATTTCTTCTTGAAGAAAAGGAATTACTCGCCAATCAACTTGAGGAACTCCTTGCTTTAGTCAAAGAGAAAGAGAAGGAGTTAGCAGTGAACAATGCGAAAATCCAAGCAGTTGATGAGAGGATCGCTCTTGTTGTCTCAGGTTTCCAGGAGACTCAATCAAGCATCGATTCCAAGTACGATTACTTGCAATCATGCCTATCTCAGGTACATTCAGAGACTGAAGCTTTATTGATGAAACGGAAGGAGATTGATAAATTCCTTGCTGAAGAAGAAGCATGTGGGGCAAAACTTAGGGAACTAGCCAGGGTTTCTGAAAGTGAAGCAAAAGAGTACGAGGAAGAAGTTCAGCTGAGGAAAACCCTGATGCTGTCCATTTTAAAGTCTCAGGAGGACAAAGTGAGGCTTGCAAAAACTGAGGAGAAGCTTATTGAAGATGTACAAATTCTCCAACAGGAAGTTTGTGCTGCAAGATCTTCCCTTCAGGTTGGTTTTACTTCCCTATTGTTTATTGTCCAAAATATTTCATCACAGGACAGGTTTGGACTTAGATCAGTTTCGTTTGACCACACTTGGATTTACAAACGTAGAATATACGATGTCACTAAACTATGAATGCCTGGTTCTTCGAAGTCCAGAGTTGATCTTCCTTCTATGAGACATTCAAGACCAATGGAGTTTTTAAGAATCCATGCGTAGTAGTACTATGGACGCAGAATTCAGCTAAAATGTGAAATTTAAAAAGCTCATGAAAACATGCTAATGGGTTTTACGATACTACCTTTTCATCGTGCATTGCTATCTTTCACGATCCGTGATTCGTTTTTTTTTGTTAGACCACCTCATCTCCATGAAGTAAGATCTTATCAAGCTGTCAAATAATGTTCAAGTTCATCATTATCCTTTATGTACCATTCGTTTCCAAGTGACTAAAAAATCTTCACCTGGTTCTTGCATTTAATATGGGAGTGGATATGCCAGCAGCTGCATTATTTCACTCTTCTATTCTGCCATTGGCTAAAAACTATCTTTTACTGTCTTCTAGGAGTTATCTTCTACGAAGTCAAATATTGAGCACAATGTGTCATCCTGCAAACAGAGGATGATTTTCATAGACAAGAGAGTCCCAGAGCTGGAAGCTGAAAAGAAAGTTGCAGCTGCTGCTAGAAATTTCAAGGAAGCTGCAAGAATAGCTGCTGAGGCAAAGTCATTGAATGTTGAAAAGCATAGTGCAAAGTTGGATTTAGAAAATGCCATTTTGGAGATGGAGAAGCTTGAAGCAAATATACAAAACACGGTTAACAAATTACAGGAATCTGAGCAACTTATTTTATCCAAAGAAAAGGAGGTTGCAAAGGCTAGATTCCAGAGGTTACATTTAACTGCCGGTGCCACTTCAGCGGAAAGATTTGCTGCTCTAGAGCTCGGAGATGATAAAGAAGCTAACCTTTTACTTGCAGAGGCTGAAGCAGCAAGTGCTGAAGCTCAAAAACTTCAACCAACATACAATTTTAAGGAGGAAGAATTTACAACCATTCCGAAACACTTCATCTCCTTGGAGCTTGTTTCTAATCTTGGCAAGAAGCAATTGGCTGAGTTGGCTGCATCTGTTGATTTATACGTCCACAGTGAGGAGAAGTAAATGTTGTCAATGTATACACAATTAACTGGAGAACCAAAAGCAGTCTAATTTTGGAAATGGCATGGAAGGAGTAAACAGCTAAATATTGCATTCAGGGGGGGACAACTGCACGATCATGTGTCATTACATCATTCTTCCAAGCTTCAACAATCTGTGTAGTAATACCTGATACATCAGCAAGATTATACTGGTTGCAGGTTTGGCAAAAGATTCCTCCAACTACATTTTGGATTTCTTGTGTCATCACACGTAAGGAAAAGTCCAACTTTGGCAAGTTACACAATGATATTTACTGCGTCATTTTTGCGAATTGCAAAACTCTTTTTTAGTGCCACACTTTTGACTTTGTGTTGGTGATTGGTGTTGGGAATGATTGAATGAGTTTGCCGTGATGGTTATACTTATTTGATAGAAGATGTACACCTTGCTGGTTTTGGTCCATAGTTGTATTTGCTTGACGCCTTAAAGACTCTTATGCACCTGTAACAGACAATGAAATTAGTTACTTGATTTTGTAAGTAATTGTCCAAAATTATATGTGTTTATGAAACAAGAGGGGGCATGGATCTATATACCTTGTGCTATAATTGGTTTCCATCATAAGTGGTTAATATTACATTGCTGTTGCAAGCTGAACACTTTTGTTACATGCATAGAAATTTTTACGCTACCCCTTGAAATGAAAAGCTGCTCAATGCACTTGGCAGCTCAGGCCGACCATCCCTTTCTAATTCTGGAAATACTGACGAGGATTCGGGGAAGAGATACCCACACAACAGCAAATGACAAATATGCAGCTTTTACATGTCAGTTGCACCCTAATGAAGAGTTCAAATTCGGAGTCCGAATTCAAAAAATGCAGGCGCCCTTGGATTGCTGTTGCATATTCACGGGGTGTGCAAAGCTTCATATTTTCCATTCAATCTATGGGTAAGAAAAGAAGATGAATTTTGTTTCTCTTAAAGCACAAGTTATTCGCCTAACTGCTGCTAATTGCACTCCAATCCGCATTCTTCTAAAGCTGGTCCATGCGACCTGGCAAGGAAGGGATCAATCCGAACCCACAGAAGCGAGAAGATGGAAGCAAGTAAAATAGACCATACAATTATGATTGTGGGGGTTCTATTCTGCCTCCCCAGTAGTCCTTTCAAGAAAGGATAGAGGTGAACTATCACCCAGAAGGCAAAAAACAGCTTCCCAAACAATGGACCCCAAGAGTCATAGCCATTATTTATTGCATTTGAAATACCGGCAACAATTCCAATCAGGTTTATTATCAGTAGAGTTGTTGGTGGAACTAGCAATGTCGTCCACTTAAACGTGTACAGTTCCGAGAACTGCTCGTCGTCCCCTGCTTTTGATGTCACTGTAAAGTTTGTATCGAAACCAGCTAGAACCTTTAAAAGCCCCTGGAAGACTGCAAAAAGATGAGCCGATACCCCTCCAATCACCCAAAATTGTTCATTTCTCCACCATTCATCAATGCCAACACCACTCCATCTCATTTCCAATATACTTGTTGCAAAGATACAAATGAAAAGGGACAGGAACCACATGCTTGCAACGTTGCTGAGCTGAAATGTTAAACAGAAAATTATGACAATGAATATACGTCCCATGAAAAAAGTAACAATTGAGTAATGTCTCAATACAGTTATAAATAGTATACCTCTGGAGTTATGAATTTCCCTGTCAGCAAGCACACAGCAGGAAGAGTACAATATGCAAGGAGAGGAATAGATGTCCATGGATACACAGTCGCGTTTATGTAGGACAGACGCTCTAGACACTTCAAATTCCCTCCATAGCCGTACCAGAGAGGGCAGTGCCTGCTCAGAAATATTTCAGTTGATCCAAGAGCCCATCGCAGGACTTGGTGCAGACGATCAGAAAGATTGATGGGTGCAGAACCTTTAAATGCAGGTCTAGCAGGCATACAATAAATAGATCTCCATCCATGACAGTGCATTTTAAAACCCGTTAATATGTCCTCTGTAACAGAACCGTAAATCCAACCAACCTGGAATAGAAGAAACGTCAACTTGAGTTAAGATTTGTCAATGGTGAAAATTCTATGCAAATTGCGAAATTGCTCTACCTCTTTTCCCCATTCCGTTTTATCTTCATAACCGCAGCTAATGACATGCATAGCTTCTACTAGCAGGGATACAGGGCTGGCACTTTTAAGCGTACCACCATCATCAAGCAAGGTAGAAGCTACAAACACCGGAGATTGTCCAAACATCTTTTCCATCTTTTTCTCTGACGCGACAGTCAAATCTTTTCCTTCTTTTCCTACATAAAAGCCAAAGTTACTTACCAACTGAGGATAAAAATTAAGAAATAAAGAACTCCAGGGAGAAGTAAATCATCAATATGGCCCGAAAATCTCAAACTAGACAGCTGGGCACAATTATGAGTGCAATATTGATAAATTTCTTTACTGAAATCCACAGTAAAGGAATTATCTTCTCAAATACAGCATTGGATCCTTATCAAGCTTAAACTTTATGGCAAATCACTAACAACTACATTACTAATCGTTTGCACACGGCTGAGATCTGCAAGCTCACTCAATTGGCAATCGGAGTAATCAGACTGAGTGGGAGTGTTGGGGGAGCTTAAGCTAGAGTAACTGCAAACTGCAATGTTATTGTCTTACTAAGACTAAGTGACCCTAGAATGTGGTAACTGAAAAACTGGCCACCCAACGTCGCAAGCATTACCTTCAATGCCCTCTTCAATAGCCTCCAGAGCACCTGTTGATAAAGATGCCCCGGAACTTGTCTTGTTCAACTCTGTCTTTAGCTTGTCTGTCTTCTTTTTTATCCTTCCAGATCGACAACAACCACAGCACCATTTAGGCCAGCAGTTGAACGTCCTAGTTGGGGATGTCTTTGCTTTTGGAGCATCATATCCGTAAAGTGCCCGCCTTCTAAACACACATCCAGTGCCAACATATATTGGTCCTTGAATACCGTCTAAGCCTTTCATATTGATCTGTGATGGTGGAGGAATTATGCATCATATTGCAAATAAGGAACAAGCTATAAAGAAATTAGGAAGGCCAGAGTATTGGATGCTTACATCAAAGAATACGGTGTTCCTGTTGGCATATCTATCATGCCTGTCAATACCCTCAAATCGCTGAGGGAATTGAACATAGCACACTCTCTTTCCAAGTAATGGATCCATCATAAAACACATTGCTTCTCTAAGAGCTTTACCGTTATTAACGTAGTGATCACAATCCAAGTTTAAAAGATAAGGAGCATTTGTAAGAACGGCAGAGACCCTGACCTGATCGAAAGATAAGCCCCTGAATAATTTATAAAATTGCATCCTGTTATATGAATTTGAAATGTGAAGGATCAGACTTCCATTTCTAACTACTCACCAAAGCATTCATAGCTCCAGCCTTTTTGTGGTGATTAAATCCAGGTCTCTTTTCTCTGGAGACATATACAAGCCGTGGTAATTCATTTCCATCCCTATCATGCCTCCCACTTTGGCCAAGGAAAACCTATGAAGCATCGAGGATAGGTCCCTAACCGCAGAAGATATCAAATTCAGAATACCATTAAGTGAGAATTGTACATACTTGAATCATCCCAGGATGATCACGGACATGATTTCCAGGCCATGGAGTCCCATCCTGCATTGTCCAACCTTCTTCTGGAACCTTTTGGGCCTTGGCTACCAAAGCATTGATTCGAACTTTAAACTCTTCATACTCTTTCTGCATTTCGCAAGTAGATATAAGTTGCTTATGGGCTGAAAAACGCGCATTCATGTGTGGATAAACAGGATAAGACAAAAGAGAGTCGGTTTTGAAGCCTTATTACCTTCATTGCTCTTCGTTCCTTGATAAAAGAAGCATCAACTTTGTCTTTGAGATAATCAATCTTTTGAGCAAAGTACCACTCAGGTGCACGTGGTTCAATGCTAAATTTCTTACAGAAAGGAACCCACTTTCTAGCAAATTCAGATGTTTCTGACAATGCCTCAAAAGTCAACATTGCAGCACCATCGTCAGAAACATAACATGAGACCATATCGACAGGGTAGTCAACTGCAAGGATAGACAGAACTGTGTTTGCTGTCACCAAAGGCGGTTCTTTTAATGGATCAACAGTACTGACAAAAATGTCTACAGCAGAGAGTTGAGAAGGCTGGCCTTCCTTCTCATATCTGACCAAAAAGTAAAAACAAGCAGGAACATAAATCCAATATGCATTTTGTTTATGAGAGAAATGCAGACCGACGGATAGCAGAATATGTACCTCAGGGATAACCTGTCCAGGTAAGTTTCCCTGTCAATAGGGAACCACTTTGGGAATTGATCAAGAATCCATGACATAGCAAACCAGATCTCACAGATGATAGACAAAAGCCATAAAGCATAAGCATCATTGACAGGGTGGGTAACTCGATAATGAAAGAAGAATCCAAGAACTACAAGTCGAATAATGATGATCATTCGATAAGGACTGATTTGGCTTGAAGGAATAGGCAACTTTCGTGATAATGGTTGTCTTGCCTCATCCATTCTGCTCCAGCAACAAGAGCAGTTATTTGTGAATTTAGTCAGCAAGCATTGGCATCTTCAAACTTATAATGAAGAATTAAGAAACATAATAAATAACAATATTCCTACGGCTATCTAAAAGGAAGAAGAAGGATGTGCAATTGTAATGGAAAATGAAAGAGAAGTTGGTGTTCGAAAATAGCAATACTAGTGGAAATGAGGTTCCAGATGTGACGAGGTTGTTGCTTGCTTACAGGGGTAGATCAGGGCCATCATCACCATCGTAATCCCAGTTTTCACTAGCATTTTCGCCATTTAGGAGTTGCAATTTTTCTTTTTTTCGCTCCCAGTTGTCCATCCTCTCCTTCCAAGCGACACTTCCATAGCCATAAGCAGCCAAGTCTTTGGAAGGATCCAGTGGTCTTGATCGCACTTCAAATTAAGAACTAGTCATACATAATTGAATGCATCTGTTCAATTGCTTTTAAATGGAACAGTTGTTACCGGGAAGTGTAGGATCCCGTAAAGGAAATTGGCGGATCCTTTTGGCAGTAGCCAAAGATGAAGGGACCAAAGCATGCTGGTCAGGAGGAATCTCATCAACCAGCAGGATAAGATATCCATGTAATCTAACAGAATGCATAGAAATGGAGTAACTGAGAGTGTGTGGTGCTTGCTTACCACTTGACCGTCAGTAAGTAAAGGAAGAGGATCATCTGAATGGAGTTGAGGAGTAGTAGCACTGTGTTGTCTCCCCTTCTCAGTGAATCCATAATTGAAATTCAATTCGTTTTCTAAGTCATCCACTTCATCTTCTTCTTCGTCTCCTTCAACTCTAGCACACCCTGCACTGCCACTGCCCAAATCTTAATTATTCTTCAAAACCCACGTTTTCTTTATTCTTTTCCTTCATTCTTGTCAGTATCGTGTAAAAGAAGTAATTCTTGAATCCGTTTAACAATATCTCAAACGGTTAAACTAAGAAAAGTACAGATGGTATTGGTAAGTTACCCTTGAGACGCCTGAATCTGGTCTTGCACTGAGGACAGAGTTGATTGCCTTCTCTACGCTCGTAATCATAACAAGTTCTACAAATTGGGAAGGCACACTCGTTGCAGGCTACAAACGGCTCTCCTTCTTCATCACCACCAATCCCAACCTCGTCTCCACATATACGGCATATTTTCCCGCTTAACCGCTCTAACGGCTTATCCTTCACAGAAACATAACAGGCGGGAATTCACTCAAAATCAACTCAATCCTTCATTTCCATCTTCCTCATCATTAATGTGAAGATTAAACCAAAAACAAAAGAATATAGCATACCAGAGATGCACAATCTCGAAGGATAACCACGAGTTCATTCCTTTTGTGAGAACCGGCGACTAGACCTGCACTCACCTGCATTTGAGAGATCTTTTTCTTTGCAGTTTGAAATCTGTCCAAAGAAAGCAAGCAATCAACAAGAAGTCACATGATCAGGTGTAGATATATATTACCATAGCAACAAGGTAAGAGCAAAGCTAAAGCAGAGGCAAAACTCCATGAAACCTTGGTCTGAAGCGATTCGCTGATGTATCATACGTTGCTGATATGCATGATTATACATACACACATGACACATATATATTATATACATGGTCATGGTCCAATGTCGTTTCTTCTGTTAACTTTCAAGGACAGGCTGTTTGCGAGACTGATACTCTCTGCTTCTTCTCAAAATATCCGCCCACACACCTTTGAAAAGATGTTTAATATTTGTTTATGCAAATACTTCGAAACAATCCATAATCAATCATCTAATCCAATGTCACATTGGCTGCAGGGATGACATTGGGTTAACTTAACCCGAGCCTGCCTACAAGCCTGATCTAATACCTCTTGCTATGCCTCCACATAAATAGTTGGCTAAGATAAAGTAACTCAATGTTATGAAAAACAACATTTCTTATGCATCTCTGCGAAAAGGCTCATGGACTCCTAATAGTGGCTCCTGAAGGATATGAAGGTCTAGACGTAATATGCCTGCGAGGTTTGCCAAGTTGTCGGTGTGCTATTTTTTTTCCCGAAAGACACGCTGGAAATGAACCTCTCAAATTAATTACCTTAATTAACATAATATGAGTATCAAAGAAACTATTAATAACCTTAAGAAAGTCCACTTCGATTATAACCCTGCGATACCTCAACTCCCAGGCCAGTTTAACTCCTAAGAACACAATCCATCCGTAATTAAATTTTATTATTGTACTTATATGGGAAAAAAAAGGGACTCGTACGGTATTGACGCTGTTAAAATTTAACTAAACTCCCAGGCCAGTTTAACTCCTAAGAACACAATCCATCCGTAATTAAATTTTATAATTGTACTTATATGGGAAAAAAAGGGACTCGTACGGTATTGACGCTGTTAAAATTTAACTAATGAGACTTACGAATTACGGTACGGAGCCTCGAATCGTTCTTTTCCCTGGCCTTGAGATCCTCTGGCCCAAAATACCCTGGCCCCTGTCCCCTTTGCATCTCAGCCATCCATGACAGAGGAATACGTCCCTTTTCCCTGAGCCTCCTCGGCGTTCAAGAAGAAGTTTGCGAATTCCTTTCGATGTAATGCTCTCATCCTACTCTCCCTACTGGGTTCTCACGGTTTTCTTGTTCATCTTACAAAGTTGAAGTTACGCCACACTTCTGTTCGAGGAGACCTCTAGGGAAGATTCTCTTTGGAGGTCCAGAGGTGGCTGTAATGCGTTGCTCATTTTCAATGATCCAGATTCTTCGAGAAATAGGTATGAAATGGAGGTGATTAAGCGTTGAGCATTTTGTGAGTATACGATTCTGCGTTCATGCACATTTTCTGGGAAGCAAAGCTGGTGGAATATGTTCTGAAGTTGGAGGTAAAGAAAGGAGACTAGCGGGCGGGAAATTTACCTGAAATAGGCTTAATTCAGTAAATTTCCATCACCTGACCAGCGGAAGAACGTCTCCGACAAACAGGAGCAATGTTTTTGCTGCTAAATTCGCAAAAATCCCATGGATTGCAGAGCTCAAAAAACTCTTTTTTGTGGAGGTTCGCGGAGTTTTCGGCGGGTCGACCCGTTTGCCGATTCGGACCGGGTCGGTTCAAGTCGGGTTGGGCCAAATTTTTTTTATGTAGGTCGGGTCGAAGCAAGTTGGGCTGAGTCTGAGGGAATTTGTAAATTGTTAGCAGGAAGTGGGGACATAGGCCTACTGGATCGGGCCTTTTTAAGCAATGGTCTGTATCATTTCCGGATGTAGTCAACATGGGCCTAAACAAGTCGGGTTGGGTCAAATGGTTTCGGGTCAAGTCGGTTCAAGTAGGGTCAAGTTCAGTTAAATGAATCGGGTCGAGAATAAGTCGGGTCGGTTGTGTCGGTTCGGGGCAAATATTTTTCGGGTCAAGAACGTTTCTGTAATTTAATTTCAGATTTTCACATACCTGTTGGCCACTGTTCTTACTGTCTCCGTCATCTCTCTCTCAGACGAAGGAGAAGAGAATGAAGAAGCATCTGTTTGCTGTTCTATGCGCAGTTGTATGATATTCGTCGATGCATCTTCCAGTTTCGTCTCTTCAACGTTCCTCTCTCCCCACTAACTCCTGGTATTCATCTTTCTATCTTTCCTTCTCGTAGGAAAAAAAAAAAAGCAAATATATTCAAATGTTTACATGGTGAGAGTCAGTACAGCAGTATTGGATGTGGACGCCAATGTGCTTTCTGCTTCTCAAAGTATCCGCCGATGTTTAATATTTGTTTATTACTTTTGTGGACTTAAATTTATGACTGTCAAGTTGACTTCAGAACGTCATGAACTAGATCAAGCCAATCATCAAATTACCCATTTCATTGTTAATCATTTCAAATGGATAATGAATGCATCGCCGTGATTGTAAGAGCATTTGATCAATCAAATACCAGTGTTCTTTGCAAACAAGTTAGTTTTAGTTTGAGCTTTCTAGTGTTTGGACTTTGGAGTTGGTAATTATTTTCCTTTAATTGAAGTCTTTTAATTTTCTAGTTTTCAAAAAGTCGCTCGTACATTTTCCTATTTGATTTATTTATGAATATGCATTTAATAAATAAGCAAAATAATATCTTAGCTAGAAATAGGTCTAATATTTTATAAGACGGTTCGAACAAGTTTAAAACTTGAGTTCAATTTAGAAGGTTAATATGATTTAAAATTTGATCAAAATATTGATTTTGGAACGGATGGATCAATCTTTAATAGACTTAGCAATAAATTGGGTCAGACTTGAGTCCATTCAAATTTGAGTCTACCAGAAAAAATTTGTGTTTTTTTTTATATAAAAAATATATTAGAAACAAACTAGAAATAACATTTCAGGAAGGTTACTGATTTATGATCAGTCTAAAGCAACAAAACGAAGCCTCGGAGCTAGAGTCTCCTAGAGAAAGTATCAAGTCATAGTTGAGGATGGTAAGAGTCACCTGTGGAAGGAGATAAAAAACAGAGGAAAAAACAAGTAGGCAAGAAATAACAACTGTTTATTCACTGCCAAAGTTGTTACACGATTGTTTTCTATATAGGGACAAGCTGTAACCGAATTAAAAGTTGTCCTATGAGTTTGTGCCATCTGTCCTACTGCTAGCTAGCTAATTATTTCTTCAGGAAAGTATCACCACGTCTGATGCCTGCATTCTTCAACCCCGGACCACTGCTATAAGTCTCTCCCTTTTCAGCTCCTTGACCTGTATCAGAGGAACCCTGGTTCACAGAAAATATGCTGAAAAGAGTAACACCAATCTCTTGTAATCAACGACTTAAAAGGATGTAAGAAACAAGCTAGAACTAACGCTTTAAGAAGGTCGCTGATTTCTGATCAGTCTAAAGCAGCAAACGAAGCCCCGGAGCTGGAGTCTCCCAAAGAAAGTATCGAGTCATAGTTAAGGAACCTTGCTTCACTGAAAATATGTTGAAGAGAACAACACCAATCTCTTGTAATCAACGACTTAATGTTCCCAATAAGAATAAGTATAGGATGTGAACTGGGGCAGGAAGTCATCACAAGATTAACCACATCTTGAGAATTAGACTCAACAATAACTTTTCGGTAGTCATGATCCTAAGCCAAAGTTAAACCACGCGCGAAGTGCCGACAACTCGGCTACAATATTAAAAGCATGCTCAATCTATCCTAAGAAGCCAATAATCTAGCGTTCATACTCATCACGAATTAAACCTCCAAATCCAGCGTCACCTAGGTTACCACAAACACTTTTATTCATATTTAATTTAACAAAGTCTATTGGAGGACTGTGCCAAGAGATCCATACACTAGTATATCAGGCTAATTGAATTTTTGTGGTTATATTTTTGATTGACATTAGGATAAGTTTAATTAAATATATTTTTTTAAATTATATAAAGACCTTATTTTAATAAAAAATTACTTAAAATTTCAAACTTTCAATTGGGCTAATTCCGGATTGGGTAGCTTAGTTTGAATTTTTTTTAAAAAGTCTTAGGCCCTGTTTGGCAAACAGCTGATTGCATTAGCTGATAGCTGATTCTATTAGCTGTTAGCTGATAGCTGATTCTATCAGCTGATTTGACCAGCGGATTGCATTAGCGGTTTGATAGAGATGTTTGGTAAAATTAGCTGTTTAATATTAGCTGTTTATGTGTAAAATGACTTATAAGGACATGACTTTAAAAAAATATATAAGGGTATGAATATTTATATCTTAGTATTTCGTTGAATATTCTTATAAGAATTTAAATTATAGATATTTAATTCTACAAAAATTAAATTTATAACTTTAATAAAAATATAGAACATTTAATAATAAGAATAATAATCGTCGTCGTCGTCGTCATATTGATATTTATTACTTAATTTAGAATTATTTGAACTCTTAATTTAAATTGAGTAATAGAATTAACTTGTGAATATTATTCAAAAATTATATAAAATTGTAATATGTATTTATATATATATATAATATTATATTATAAAAACTTTTTTATTAAATAATTTAAGATAATTATACTTCTTTTGGTAACAAAAGAACTATTAAATAATTAAATAATATTAGAAAAGGATAAAATAAAATTGTAAATATTAAATAATCAACTTTAAACGTATGATCAATCAACAAGAACTATTAATTATCCAAGACAAGTTATACTCTTAATTTTAAATTATATGGTAGTTGTCCAACTCTCTTTCCTTTTTCTTTTTTATGTATATCTTGATTTATATATTAATAAATGAATATCAACATTTATCGTA
>JANVCQ010000006.1:85797-102359 GCA_025531925.1 Erythroxylum plowmanianum | reverse complement strand
CTTTTTCACTTGGTCAATAAGCTGATTTGAGTCAATCAGCTAATTTTTAGCTGATAAGCTAACAACCAAACACGCCCTTAATCGATTCTGTTAATTTTGGATCAATTTTGAATAATTTTTGCCGACCCTAATCTTTACGTTCCATCAAATAGAAAGGAAAACCGATATTTTATTTGGACGTGGGCAAAAAAATAAAAGGAAAAAAGAAGTTGGGCGCAAAAGATACACTCGGAGAAGTAGAAAACGTAGAATTTAAGAAAGAAAAGAGAGCGAGAAGGGTACATAGGGCGTCAAAGGCTAGTTTGGGATCGATATAGAGCTTGTCTGCGTTCTTCGAATGGTTGATCACAATAGATAGATCCCTCGTTCCACAATCATTAGCCGTCGTTGTTTTGGGTAAAGTACATTACGAACCCTAAATTAATCTTTAGTATTATCCAGATAGAGATCAAGAACACTTCTCCGTCGATCAGAATCGGAGGTGCTCTTTCTTTTGTTTCCATTTTTCTTTGCCTTGCTGAATGCTCATTATTTACTTGTGTTCCGGCCCTCGGGTGATAGGTTGGATCCGATTTATTATCGTTTGGCATAATCTTGTGTTTATTGATTTTTCCTGTACGATGTTATTTTGATGTGTGGTCGATTCATTTGTTAGCGAGAGAACTGAACTCCTCGGTGTTTTTTGCCTTGCATTGCATACGAGAATGAGTAATGAAATGTAACATACTCTCTTGGCTATGCTTTACCTAATTGTTTCAGCGCATGGTTATTGAAAAAAAACAGAGTGGTTAAACAGGTGAAGGCCAATTTTACTGGTTTTGTATCTTCCTCAGTAAATAGAGAGTAGACTTTGTTGAAGCTTTTAAACAACTTTTAACTACTTGGTTATATGTGCATCATATTTATCCCGAGTCCTGTTTCCATGGTTTTCAGGAGCAGCTTGCTTATGTTTTATGCATTATTGAACCAGACTATTAATTTCAAAGGGAGCCTTTCCTAGCATGGTTTCTTCACCATTCATTCTCCAGGAGCATGATAACGCTTTCTTTTCTAGAAAGAGGTTAAAAGTTTCAGAATTAGAACATCAAGTACAAGACTCATGTATCTCAATTGGCAACTATAGTGATGATGCTACACCATCAATTCAGTTGAATGCCAGAGAATACTTGTCTCATGGGTAATGACTTTTTTCTCTCTCTCTCTCTCTCTATCTTCTCTTATTATTTACTAAATTTCAATCTCCTCGTATTGGATTAGGAGCTTCCTGAGCTATAACCCATTTAATTGTGCCAATTCTATTTAGGTGCTTTCTTTCTGGTTATGCTTCAACATCTTGTTGCTATTATGATGAAACGAATGAATCAAAATCGGATTACTCTATGAGTTGCAAGTCAAATGGTAGTGCTGGTGACCTTCCAGATTCTTGTAGTACAGGAGGAACCTCGTATCAGGACAAGGGATATTATGGGCGTAGGCAGCCTGCTTTTGTGAATGCATGGACATACATTAATGAAAATGGGCAGATGTGTGGCCCTTATATCAAAGAACAACTTTTTGATGGTTTATCAACTGGTTTTCTGCCTGAGGACCTTCCTATATATCCCGTGGTTAATGGAACATTAAGCAATCCGGTCCCTTTGAAGTACTTCAAGCAGTTCCCTGATCATGTTGCTACTGGCTTTGCATATCTTGATAGAAGTGCAGCAAACAACCAAGCTGCATTTGATCATTATACTGCTCCACTCTCATTTTATCCAAATGCACAATTGATGCCCAATTCACATCCCCATCACACTTCTCACGATTGCAACTCAAGATCTGATGTGTCTAACTCTGGCGAACCATTTTTGCAAGTGGTATTGTTTGTTGGCCCTATTTTTTTTAATTTCTATTTAGCACATCTCTCTCTCTTTCTCTCTGTATCTTGCTTGCTTTCCCCAAGAAGCAATTCAAAGTACTTACCCAAATTTATCTTTCTGCATATATTTCATTTCTTTCAGTCAGCTGAAGATTCGTGTTGGTTGTTTGAAGATGATGAAGGAAAACACGGACCTCATTCCCTTTTGGAACTTTATTCTTCACATAGATATGGATACTTACAGGATTCTGTGATGGTGAGATATGAATTATGTATTTCATGATGTGGCACTCAATTATGTATAAAGGCCAATACGTAGGTCAATGAGGAGAACCATAAAGTAGTTCCTATAAGTAATATAATGCTTCAATAAATCTTGATAAATTAGATATAATCATCTTTTGTAAAATTTCATAATTTTTATTGATGCAATTGCATTTCCTTGCTGTTATCTTTTGTGCTCATCTTCCTGTGCATTGTGTGGTTGGTTCTTAGAAGGTCCAGTAGTTGTTCCAATTTGCACTGGGAATTGGGAATCTGGTCATTTCTTAATATGTTAAACTGCATCTTCATGACTGATATGAAGAAGTTCTAGCTTGCTTCTCTTTCGTATTGGATATTTATTGTCACTTGGATTCTGATCTGTTGCCAATTGCCTGCACTATTTTTAATTCCTGTTTCTCATCCTTTCTTTGTCATCTTTGGCTTGGCAGATACATCATGCTGAAAATAAGTATAGACCCCTTCCATTGCTAACTTGTATCAATTTATGGCAAGCAAATAAACCGGAATCTGTTTTAAAATGTGATGGACAAGCTGATACAAGTGTGTTTCTGCCAAACTTCCTATCTCAAATTTCCAAGGAAATTTCCGGTCAACTTCATTATGGAATTATGAAAGCAGCACGGAGAGTGTTTGTGGATGAGATAGTGAGCTCTCTAATTTCAGAATTAGCCAACACAAAGAAAACTCAGAGGCATCTCAAGATCAATAATCAGACTGCCAAAACTGGCTCCACAGATGAGAAAATGGTAAGTTTGCAAATTGAAGTAATATCTTTCTGTCATCAAGAAGGATTCCAATTTGATGGTGCAACTTTCGAAATCATTTTCTACCTTATAAGTAACTTCTTAGTGTTTTGTCCAACAGGGTGGCTTTCCTGGCAGGGGTATGAACCTTAATTCCCCTGTACTTGAGGCTGCAGCCTCCGAGGATATACTTGATGGGCATGCAAGAAAGAGGATCAAGTCTGTTGGTAGCATTGATAGGTTCTGGGGGACTTTCGAAGTTGTGTGTACAACCCTTTACAACTGTTGCATGGAAGTCATGTGGAATGCCATTTATCATGACCCACTAACAGAGTATTTAACTTCCTGGAGAAATAGAAAACTTTGGGTTGATGGACCAAAGACTAGAGTACCTTGCAACAATGGTGATCATAGAACAGAGAATACACATTTATTCAGTAAACCTGTGCGTAGTCTGATTAGTTGTACCCTTCTTTTTTGGATGTTCAAATCTCTTGAAATAACGTTCCTCTGGTTTGCAGGTCTTATGTGCACGAGATGCCTCTGCTGATGGCAGTTGCTCCCCTGGTTTTGAGCTTTTCCAAACTAAGCATGATCAGTCAATGATATCTATCAGGCATTCATCTGCATCTGTTGAAGAAAAATCATGCAAACCAAAGACTCAACAGCACAAAGATGGTGTATATGATGTAAATTGCGTCTTTGAAAGTGTTGAAAACGAGTTACACATGTCTGTGAAGGAATTTTTGTACGAATATGCACAAATTCTTGTTAAGGAGGGAATGAAAGAAGCAGTTAACATTTCAAGGGATGAGAATTTTCATGAGGTGCACATTATGCATCTTTTGGTCTTTTCCCTTTAGTTAATTATCTTTCCTTTTAAAGTGATAAAATGTAGAAAATTTTGTGCAAATTCAGTGGAGTCTGAAACAGTATACTTTGTGTTGCTTCAGGATAGTCTCCAATCCTCTTTTAGATCTTACAGGACAACTGAATACAGTTGTTTCCAAAATGAGTTTACTGAATCTAGCAGAGTGCCCGGTGAAATGAATTTGTCCAACGATTGCCAGAGTAATTTGCAAGCTGGGAAATCGCTTTCTCCATGTGTGCATCAGAATTGTATGTCTGATTTCCTGAAAAATGCTTTCACAAAAACCTGTTCATATATTGATGATTTTGTTGATGACCAAAATACTGATGAACCACCGCCACCTGGACTTGAAAAGGATGCTAGAGTTATTGTACCCTCATCCCTGTTTGTATTACAACCTTCAAGAGCCAGTGAATCTACATCTAAGATTGCACAGTATGTGGCCGTGGCACTGTGTAGGCAGAAACTGCATGATGATGTCCTTAGTGAGTTGAAATCATTGCTTGTGGATGACGCTCTTCAACAGTTCCTTGGATCTAGTGGATTTTCCCAAAAACGTTGTGAACCTGGTGGCAATGAGGTATGAATTGATAATTCTAGATGAGTTTCTCTTATGAGGTCTTAGAACATTCCCCTTAACTATTATTGTTTTGTTTTCCTTTTTTTTGGGTATACTTAATTAATTCTGCCTTTAAGTAGTTGTCTCTTTATCTCATACTTGAAAATATTATATACTCTGTCAGGAAGGGCCAAAGGAATTTCATCATTCAGATTTATCTGTGTCATCGTTGGTTACTGGTAACATAGACCACCATAAGAAGAAATTGGCAAAGAAGTTGTCTGTGAATCCAGCTGACTCTGTACTACACAAAAAATCGGTAAAGAAGAAGTCTGTGAATCCAGCTGACTCTGTAATACACAAAGGGTGCATAGAGAAGTCAAGAAAGCAGCATGGTGTTAAAGAAGTTTCTGCAAATTTGAGAAGTGGACCTGCTACCATAACTCCCAAGAAGAAAAAAATAAAAAAGGATCAAATTGGATCAACTTATAATAAGGGTCCTTTAAAAAACATTGTTAAAAGCAGTTCAAGTTACCATCCATCAGTAGGAACCACTAGTCATCATAAAGTGTGCAGTACTGTGAAAGTATCTCGTGGTACATCATTATTCCCCTTTTCATATATGTGTAGCTATATATATGGACATTTTTCTTAATGAAATATTCTTGTATTTGGTTGTAGCCATTACTGTTTACCTTTTGCAGATAAAAAAGTCAAAGAAGATATTCCCTCAGGGGGTAATATATCAGAAATCTGTAAGAAGCATAACAACATTGAAAAATCCATGCATAGTAGTGGCCCTGATGTGGAAATTGAGGAACTGGTCCATCATGATTCTTCCAACAAGAAGCAGAAAAGTAAGGATTTGATGTATTCTGATGCTGTTAGCAGTGAATTGGTGGTCCTACATTCTCTAAAATTTGAATATTATCTTATTGTACTTGCTTTGTCTTGTCTGCAGCTCTTAAGGTCTCAAAGTTAAAGAGGAAGTCTTCAGATGATGCTGCTTCAGGTTCACATCCTAGGAAGGTTCTAAAAGTAGCAAATATTGCTACCAAGCAGACGGCAAATAGGCAAGCTACTGTGGAGAAGAGAAAGTCTAGTAAATCTAAGACATTGAATCCTTGCCCTAGATCAAATGGATGTGCTAGATCTTCAATCAATGGGTGGGAATGGCATAGATGGTCCCTCAATGCAAGTCAAGCTGAAAGAGCTCATATTAGGGGAAACCAATCTGTTTACTCCAATTCCTCTGGTTATGAGGCACTTATGTCTCATTTTCAATTTCCAAATGTTAAGGGCATTTCTGCAAGAACCAACAGGGTGAGACTTCGGAATCTTCTTGCTGCCGCAGAAGGTGCTGAGCTTTTAAAAGCCACCCAGTTGAAGGTGAGCGGAGATAATTATTCTTATTGAGAGATGTTGTTCAAATTGGAACGACTTTGGCTGTCTTTGTTCATATTAACCACTTGTTGCTTGTCAGGCAAGGAAAAAGCGTTTGTGTTTTCAACGTAGCAAGATACATGATTGGGGTATTGTTGCACTAGAGCCAATTGAGGCTGAAGACTTTGTAATTGAATATGTTGGTGAACTGATTCGTCCTCGTGTAAGTTTGAATTTTGATCAACTGTGAATTTATTTGATGTGATAAGTACTTTAACTTTAATACTCACTTCACTCTTGCACTTCAATTTTCTGTTTATTTTCTATTCTTCCCTTGTTCTGCTCCCTTTGCTTTCTCCGCAAGTTTATCTTTTTTTTTTTGACTGGGTTTTTACATGCTATAGATATCTGATATACGGGAGCGACTTTATGAGAAGATGGGAATTGGAAGCAGCTATCTCTTTAGACTTGACGATGGTTATGTGGTTAGTAGACTCATGACATTTTAGGTTTAGTCATGATATGATGCTAACTTTGTGCTATTGATTGTGTATTTGGTTTGAGTGTGTGCAGTTTTCCTGATGTAATTTGATTGTCTGAATGCTTTTGGAAACAAGTTTGGATCATTTAGGAAACTAAGTTATTGTGACTTGTGCGGACTTGTGTGAAGAACTCTCTCCAGAAACAAAATTTACATTCTTTTGAATTGTTTGGAATTTTGATGTGCTATTATTGCATTTTGTGCATCTCCATTTTTCTTCCATAGCGTTTGGTACACATGATTAGGACAAATGAGTAATTGCTTGATGTTCTGCTCAATTCTTCAGGTTGATGCTACTAAACGTGGTGGGATTGCGAGGTTCATAAACCATTCTTGTGAGGTAGCTCAATGAAAAACATGATATTGATTAACATAACAAATACACTAACCCCATTTCTTGTCAACTGAATTGAAATTATTGCCTATTGCAGCCCAACTGCTATACCAAGGTTATAACTGTTGAAGGTGAAAAAAAGATTTTTATTTATGCAAAACGTCATATAGCTGCGGGTGAAGAAATTACTTACAACTACAAATTTCCCTTGGAGGAGAAAAAGATACCCTGCAACTGTGGTTCTAGGAAGTAAGATTGGCATGCATACCTCAATTGGCTGGTCTTGTTTGATTTATTCTTGACCTATCTTAATGTAACGACTCTGCTGTTCAGGTGTCGTGGATCACTGAATTAGCAAGAATCCCAAGTTGTTAATTATGTAAGTAATAGCACACAGTAATCTCGGAAGAGCTTTTTTGTCCTGCTGGATTTTCAAATGTCTAAAAGTATTTGTCCTGCTTTTATCAACGTGCTTTTCCAGGGGAGTACCTCTCCACTTATATTATTTTCCTAGTTGAGAGTTCTGCATTGCAGTTGCCTGCGTAACATGTGCCTAAAGTATGCTACTTTCTATTTGCACACACTGCAATTTCTATCCATTTGTGACATAGATGTGACTGTTTAGAAACAATCAATGTTGGTTTTAGCTAACTTGTAATTGTTTGCAGTTTGTGCTGGCATGTGTGTGAATTTTATTGTTGTTCCATGAGTCTTAAATGGTAGAAGAAAATAAAATAGGATGAAATTTTTCTGCAGGTATTGATGTGATTATATTATTGTTTCAGATTGTGGGTGGCTGGTTGACAACAATCTTCACCCTGAAGTTTTTACTTTACGGAGGATGAATTACTGACTCTGCATTTTTGTAGCTCTCTCTCTCTGTTGCAGATGAGTTTCTCCTCTTAGAAACTCGCAATCAGTATATTCTTTTCTTGCTTGCTTGACATTTTGGAACACCAATTTGTTGTACAGACCTGCATTAAATTCTTTCTACCAACAATACAAGTTAACTTCCAACTTATGTGGGAGGCTTCAAAATATTGCTACTTTGTGTTTGGCAAATCTTTTTCACTTGTGAGGTGCTTAACTATACAATTGAATAAAACTCTTGTCAAAACTTTGAATCTAAAAGATCTTGAATTTGTAACAGAATATTCCCAATGCAAGCAAAAATATGAAAGTAGGTAGTCAATCATTTGGGCAAGATTCTGGACCTTTAGACGTTATGAATCTAGTCTATAACTAAATGATGTTGAGACAAAACTTGTCAATTTTCTGAATTTGATTTTGTTGTTTTGATTCATGAATTGAATCAAAGAAGGCTTTTGGATGGAAAATTTGTACTTCAAATTGTAGTCATTCAGCTCTTAATGATTGGTAATTGTTGAAGTAGCATGGCTCGACGAGGATATTCATAAATTGACCAGGTAATGCTTTAAGTGGCAAGGTCCGCAGTAAACAAAATGAAAGGCTTTAACTTTGTCGTGACTGGTGGACAATTAGAATTTGTTGTTAGAACTACCGACAAAATCAGTGAAATGTGGTGAAAAGTTGAAGGAATGGTCTTAAAACAATCTTAGTATTTATACAGATAGTCTTATGTTTATTTTATTTTATTTTCATTTTGTTAATCAAATATGATAATCTTTGCCTTACTAGTATTATGAACCTAGTATACTAATCTCAGCTTTAATGAGGTGGGATTGACAGAAGAAGCAGATTAAGATGAGGTTTGATTGTTTGGAAAGTTTTAGGTTGTGTACATTTCATCATGATGGTTTACTTTTTTCATTCAATCTCTTGTCACAGGTTCGTCAAATAAAAACCAAACCAACTTTGCTACTAAGTGGAGATATTTTTATGCCTACTGGTATGTTTCTAATTTCGCTTCCCTCCTTATGTTATGACGTAGGAAGTGGGTCTATTGGAATGATGGATGATTCTTTGTACTTACTTATCGAATTACAAGGTCAGGTCCAGGGATTAACTTAGTCTCGTCCTCGTTCCGCTTTCGTTATCAGTATTCTTAGCAAAAAAATGGGGAAAGAAAAGTCTATTGACAATGTGGGCACCATTACTTATCTTGCTAAAAATTTTCCACACTAGTTTAATAATCATTATGATTGTTAGTTGTTTACCTGCATCTTATCTAAGTATAATACGTAGGAGAAAGGAAAAAAAATGTTTAAATTAAGAAAATATACTTTTAGTGTATATATATGTACACACATATTTAATTACATATTATTTTATATCCTTGTAATGATTAAATTTATCTTTCTTTCTATAGTACACTATAGTTAATAGAAATTATTTTGATAATAAAAGGTTCAAGTTTAATGAAATTATCTAAAATTAAATAAGAAAAAGTGACAATTTCAATTATTCGAAATATTTTCAACTAAAAGACAATCACCATCTAAAGCCTCCCAAATATGTTCTTGCCAAATATATTTATGAACAAATTTTCTATTCCTCCCGTTTTTTATAATATTTCATAAAATTTTTAAAACTTATCAAGAGTTAATATTTTAGAATGATCATATCAATAACAATAACTAAATTATTATGGAATTGATTCATGTAATTATAATAAATGTATTTCCTTTTAAATGTTTTTTCAATTTTATAAATATAAATTTTGTAAAAATATATATATGGATGTTTGGATTAATTAGTTAAAATATTTTGTAATGTGATCAATTCAATCTCTTTGTTTGTGCTTATAGATATAAATGTGGGAGAAGTTTGAGTTTTCCTTGAATAAGTTTTTAAGCATGTATAGTTATATGATATTTAGTGTTAAAACTTGTGTAGTTAACTATTACATAATTAAAAAGCAGGTGACAAAATTGATGTGACATATAACAATGGAGAATATTGACTTTGGTTTGGTTACTTATTACACTTTTTAGTTTAGTTTAATATTAAACTAATACTTGGAAAGCCTTTAGTTTTTGAGTTGAGATTGGTATTTGAGATTGCAACATTTTAGTTGTTTGATTGTATTAACATTCATAGAAGATTATTAAGATGGTGGAAAATGGATTAAAAATTTGTTAATACTATAATTTTCATTTAGAAACATTATGATCTCATCTAATGTTTATGGTGTTTAGTAACTTGGTTGTATAAGAAACTAAGAATTGAAGAAGAGAAACGGTAAAGCAAAAAAATTTGTAATGAGTATGTTTGTAGGATGAAGAATGTCTACAAAGACAAATAGTAATATTAAGAAGCTTGTATTGATGTCATAAGGAATGAAGTAAAACTTAACTCCGCCTGTGTCTTATTCAAGGCCTTGTCATTACACAGCCGGTCCCAAGCCCGGATAAAGGAGGAGGGAAGGAATATGGAAAATACTATGCCTGTCATCGGATCACTTAAAAACCTAATTAAATGGTTTTTGAAGTGGGATTGCATTGAGTATGCCATTGTAACCAAAAGGATGAAGTCTTTAAAGAAAGAAACTGAATGTATGTGCCAAGTTGTTTATACTAGACTCTAAAATTGAGTCCCGGTCTGGTTTGATTAGTCTAAAGTTAATAAATTATGCTCAATTTAATTGGTATTTTTAAATTGAGTTCATGAGACTTGGTTCGAAAAACATTATTTAAATTAAAATTATTGCAATGACAATATATACATATATGACATTCTAACCTAAATCAATCATTTCTTAGTATTAAGCAATTGAGCCAAGCATTTTGATTGGATTCAAAATGTAATACAAACATTTGCAATCACTTGCTCAACGTCTAGATAAAGTCTTGCTGAGATGTAAAATTTGAGGAGATTTGATAGTACTTAACTTTATTCTTACGCAATAGAAAGGTTATTTTTGATTTTACTAATAATAATAATTTAATTTATTAATATTAAATTAATAGACCCAAACCCAAACTTGGGCCTTGAACAAGATACAAACAGAGTTAAGAGTTGCTTCCTTCCCTGTGGCATCAATACAGACTTCTTAATACTACTATTTGCCTTTGTAGACATTCTTTATTCTACAAATCTATTCATTAATTGCGTTAAAAATTCTAACATGTACAAATTTCTTTACATTACTGTTTCATTTATTCGATTCCTAATTTCTTATACAACCATAAACATTAGTCGATGTCATAACTTGATGACCCTATTAATGTTTTCTAAATGAGAATTATGGTATTAACAATTTTCAATCCACTGTCCACCATCTCAACAGTTTTTTTACTGATGTTACATATTGCGATCCTCAATATCAATTTCAACTCAAAAATTAAAGACTTTCTGAGTATTTGTTTAACATTGTACTAAACTAAAAAGCGTAGTTAGTAACTAAAACGAAAGTTAATATTTTCAATTGTTGCATGTCTCACGTCAATTTTGTTACCTATCTTTTAATTATGTAATGGTTAACTAAAATAATATGTAATTATATATATATATATATATATATTAATTTACACCATTTTTCCCTTTCTCCTATCTATATTTGGGATGCAATCATAATAATTATTAAACAAATGTGGAAGATTTTTAGAAAGATAAGTAATGGTACGGTGTCAATAGAGTTTTTTGTTCTCGATTTATTTCACGAGTTTGACCATAGACTCTACTTTACTGCAGGAATTTGAATTAAATATGATGATGATGATTTATTTAGACCCACTTATTACATTTTAATATAAAGAGAGGAGGGAAAGTATAGACATATAGCAAAGTTAATTTGGTTTCCATTTGATAGACCCTGTTGTAAGAGATTGAATGAAAAAAGTAAACCATTACAATGAAATGTATAAAGCCTAATCAAACAATCAAATCCTACTTAAGTTGTTTCTTACACCAATAAGATTGCTTACGAGTTGCGCCTTACTTACGAGTTGCGCCTTAGTTGATTGCGCAGATTGGACATGTGAGAAGAACTTTCGGTTTGATCCTCACTAAACACATCTGCAGGGTGAAGTAAAGAGCTTTACCTGTGACTAAGCTCTAACCCGAATTAGTTGACCCATTAAGTTCGGATATTGGTGGTGTAAACCTAAAAAAAGAACACCAATAAGACTCATATTACTACATTTGGTTGTTGGTTCACAATGCACAAATTATTATATCTGTTTCACAAAATGAACAAAGAGAGCGAGTCCGTCTTTATCTCATTGGGTTGTGTCCGTCAAGTGCCTCTCTCTCTCTCTCTCTCTCTCAACTCTCAAGTATCTCTATCACTTTATTTTTGTCTTTGTCTTGTCTTCCCTTTTTCCCCTTTTTTATTTAATAATCCATAAATAATAAAATCTTATTTATTCATCTTCCTTTCCTCACTCTGCTCAGTCCAGTCCACTCTCTAGTCTCTTTCCCGTTTCCTTCTTCTTTTATCGAGGGGGTGAGTTTTGGCGGGGACGAGACAAGGTCTTCAGTTTCTCCATTGTTGAAATCTGCATACTAAGTGCCTGATCTATAATCCATCCTTCGTGTTGTATTGCTGTCCCAAGCTTTACGGGATTAGGTTTCTCGAATGCCTGACTTGTTTGTTAGTGAATTTCGCAAGTAGGACTGGCCTGGACTGCTACTGGGAAGCTGCTGTTACTAAGTCTCACTGATGTGAACTGTTCACTTACCATTCCCATCCTTCTTCGATTGATTCTACTCCTGCTGTTACTAGACGTATCAGCGAAACGACAAGCATAGTCGGCGTAGCCAAAAGTTAAAAGTTTTGGATATGGGGTCAGAGCAGAACAGATTCCCTCATCAGGAACGGGTATTTCTCCCTTATCTTCTCATGTCTTGTTCTTGTTGCTGTCTGGGTCAGATCTGGATCTGAGGTTTTGTTTTAAGTTTACATGCTTTTGCTTTTTTATTATCTAATATCTAACCCTTCTTGATCTTCAGATCTATGTATTTGTCTGCTTGTTTTTACGTATTTTCTCCTATTAGTTTCCATGCAAGACAGACATTAATTTTTTCCCTTTTGTTTGTTTGAGAGGAGCCAAAGAGAAACCCTTAAGGGGGAAAAAGAAAGGAATGAATTGGAGAAATATTATTATTTGTGGTCGGATCTGTTAAATGCAACAATTGGGTTTTACTTAGTACGATCTTTGAATCCTAACACTGGCATTCTTTTCCAAGACCAAATAATACCTCATTTCTTTCTGTTTTCACTTCTACGAATCAACATTCAGTAATGTTTGACTTCTTCTTCTCCATTTAAATAAATGCCTGACAAACCTTGGGTCAATTTCGAACCAGTTTCTAATCTATCATCTCGTCGCGTAATGAGAGCTAGCTATCTATTATTTGGCCTCCATTACTTTTTTCGCAGTACACAGATATGTGACTACTCTCAATGGGATTTTCTTGTATATTTTGCTGTGGATAGTATACTTGCCAATTGCATCCCCATAATATATTTAGCTGTCGATAACAG
The DNA here is from genome assembly GCA_025531925.1 of Erythroxylum plowmanianum. NCBI lineage: Eukaryota > Viridiplantae > Streptophyta > Magnoliopsida > Malpighiales > Erythroxylaceae > Erythroxylum > Erythroxylum plowmanianum. The sequence continues at coordinate 89,376 of JANVCQ010000006.1, read as the reverse complement.
TTGTTTCTTCACTGAAATGTACTTGCAAAAAGATTTAATTGGTTGTAAACTTGTAACGCTAGGGAATTCCTTCCCATGAAGAATAAAATAATTACTTTGCTCCTAGTATGTTGGTTAAAAGAAGTCGAAAATTGGTGATAGATATGAAATCCTAATCGCAAATTGTAAAATTATATCTTATAATTGCCTCATGCTAGAAAAAAAATGAAAGTGCAACAATTTAATGTGACTGGTTAAATGATATCAAATATGGAACTGCATAATTTTTATATTGAATGAGATGAGCATTAAGTTGAGATTATGCGGTGTGGTTGCAATGAGTTGAGTTCCAAGATTATAAAGTTTGCCCTCATTTGTGTTTTCGTCAGTTGGATGATGCATATAGACGAGGTAATGAGTTAATTGGATAATGCAAACATATGAGATAATGAACTCATACATATATATTTGTACTCATCTTTGGTTTTAGATGCATGTGATCCTACTACTAGTTTATACTTTGTCGGTTGCATACATTCAATACATTCATTAGTGCAAGCATACATGGCAAGTGCTTTTTCGCTTTCATATTTTTTCCATGCATTAATTACTTCCACATTAAAAGTTGGACGCATATGTATAATTACCCATCAGCTATGAGGCCAAAGTTTGTCTTGTCTCCGTGAGATTTATGCCTTAAAAACAATATTTAGTGGGTTGTTCTGTTCTTTTCATGCTTTGCATTATCCATGCAACTTTTGTTACTCTTGTTTGACTTTAATTTCTGTATATAGTTATCAATATGGGTTACAGTTATAGTGGTTTATGTATTGGCAGAGAAAAAGATGGGGAGGTTGTTTAGGTGCATTATCTTGTTTTGGTGCTCAAAAAGGTGGAAAACGTATTGTGCCTGCAACTCGTATACCTGAGAGCAATTCATCAGCAAGCCAGCCAAATGGACCTCAAGCAGGTGCTGCTTCCAACCAAGCTACAACCCTTGCTCCATCACTTCTGGCTCCACCTTCTTCTCCTGCATCATTTACGAATTCTGCTCTTCCTTCCACCGCACAGTCACCTAGTTGCTTCTTGTCAGTATCTGCCAACTCACCTGGGGGGCCCTCTTCTACAATGTTTGACACTGGGCCTTACGCCCATGAAACACAGCTAGTTTCTCCTCCGGTTTTCTCAACCTTTACTACTGAGCCATCTACTGCTCCTCTTACACCTCCACCTGAGTTGGCTCACTTAACCACCCCCTCTTCCCCAGATGTGCCATTTGCTCGGTTCCTCACATCTTCTGTGGATATCAGAGGCACCGAAAAGTCAAACTGTATGGCTGTAAATGATCTTCAAGCTACATATTCACTTTATCCTGGAAGTCCTGCCAGCAGTCTCTTATCACCAATTTCTAGGAACTCAGGTGACTGTTTATCATCATCATTTCATGAACGAGAGTTTCACCCTCAATGGGATCCTTCAGTTTCTCCCCGCAATGGTAAATATTCTAGGAGTGGCTCAGGCAGGCTTTCTGGAAATGAATCAACTGGTGCCCCCATTATTTCTCATGATTCTAATTTCTTCTGTCCTGCTACATTTGCACAATTTTATCTGGACCATAATCCACCATTTCCACATACTGGTGGGAGGTTAAGTGTCTCCAAAGATTCTGATTCTTATCCCGCAAATGGGAATGTCCACCAGACCAGACACAGTAGGAGCCCTAAGCAAGATGCTGAGGAAATAGAAGCTTATAGAGCATCCTTCGGCTTCAGTGCCGATGAAATGATCACTACTCCTCAATATGTAGAGATCTCAGATGTAATGGAGGACTCATTTACAATGACTCCTTTCGCTTCAAATAAACCCACTGCAGAGGACAATATGGAAGCCGGGCAACCAAACAAGGACCAAAAACCACAAAAGGTGCAAACAAACTTGACGAATCAAAATAGTCTTCAATTCAAATGCGATCTTGTTGATGAGGGTTTATGCCTTGAAATGCCAGACTCACCCATTGCATATGAAGGTGACTTCAATACTTTTATTCGTATTAAGCTTTATCTTTTGTTCATTGTTTGTTAATCTCATGAAAGCTGATGAGAAATTTAAATACTAGTGGAGTCTTTTGACCATCGGTTGTTATATCTTTCTTTAGTACAGAGGTCCTAAGATAAATTAGTTGAACAGTATTCTTCTCTCTTTCTCATGCAACTTTCCTTGTTTAAATGTTACGTCCTGTGAGAAGCTGCCGCCCTTCCCGTCGCAAAAGATGTCCCCTCACCACTACAAATGACTGATATAATCCCATACTTCCGTGTCTTTTTATGGCCTGGTGATATGGCTTTGCAATCTTTGCTTCTTTGTCCTTTTTTTATTTTTGTGTGATGATTCGGTATTATGAAGTGTACTAAGCTACTCCAGAAAGCCACTAATTGAAGGACCTTTTCTTTTCCAGAAAACCACTAATTCAAGGACTTTTTGTCTTTAATGTAAATCAGATCCCAAATCAAGGAGGCATCGTGGATCAAGTCATGTTGTGACTGATGAAGACATATTCCCAAAAGTGTCATCCTCTAAAATTAGCCGGAAATATCATCTGGGATTGTCAAGCTCGGATGCTGAAATTGACTACAGAAGAGGAAGAAGTCTAAGAGAAGGCAAAGGAGACTTTGTATGACATAGGTAACTGGGAGAGAAAGCACGGCGGCAGTTGCTTCCCATATGTATTACTTTGCAGGTTTCTTTGTCGTACAATTTTTATCTGGAATATTATGTTATAGGTGGAATGATCTAACTTTTCATCTTAACAGTTTCTCCGTAGTCTTCCTTGTGTCTTCTTCAGGTGTGTGGCCTGATATCTCTGATTGATGATTGTATCCCCTTTGTGCCTAACTAATATAATGTTATAAAATATGTGTGAGGCATTTCTGTGTATGTATATATCTATTTGAAGTTCAATTTGCTCCATGTAGACTTGAGTTTTGCTGCATCAATTTTATTTTAGCAGCCAATGAATCTGGCACTCATAAATTGATTTGAGTTTTGCTGAATCAGTTTTGTTTTAGTAGCCAATTGATCTGGCACTCATAATTTCATAGTTATGAAATTATCCCCTATGAGAAATTATGTAATAGCTAATCTCACCAAAAACTGCGTGTAATAAGAAAATTTGTCAGATTACAGTGCCAGGGCGATTGGTTACTTGTTTTTATTTCTGATCGATTGTGATTATTCATATTTGTCACAAAAGCATTACTGAAAACCACGCAGTTTATAAACAGCTGATAGGACATTCCATTTTACAGCCTTGATCATTCATTTATCAATTACATTTCGGTGACAATGGACAACAAGAACAACTGGTAAGCCAATATAGATGAACTCATTCCACTTTCTCACGACAACACAACACGGTCGAAATGAAGAAACAAACAGCAGCTGGTGTTTGATATTTGGTGGTGAAAAGGTGAGGGGTGAGGTGTCGAAGGCAATCCCAACCCCTCATATTCCGTTTAGAGTTACCACAACTTTACGTGCAGTAGGGTAGTCACGATGCTCACACAACCATATTCCCTGAAAAACGAATGAAAGATGAAAGTT
>JANVCQ010000006.1:26314-48072 GCA_025531925.1 Erythroxylum plowmanianum | reverse complement strand
TCCATATCTATTTTTTATGACTCAACCCATATCCATATCCATATCCATCAGTTTTTACGATTTACTACCCATATCCATATCCATTGAGTCGGGTAGTGCGGATATTCATCGGGTTGAAAACCCACTGCCATCCCTAGTTGTAGGCTATAAATACAATAGTTTAGGCAATAATTACTGTTAGAAAGAGATAGAATCTCCTATTTATATTTTCCTACTTTACATAACTTATATAGCTGTATACGATGAAATCAAAACAATGATTTAGGAGAAATTATTTCTTAATCATAATATAGGAAACAAGAGGATATCATGGATATTTACTTTAAGAAATTGTCGTAAATAGGGGATATTGCTGTAAATAGGAAATATTTTAGTTACCTAAAATTAGGTTAGGACATGTGTATATATTCAAAGGCACTTATTGTGCAAAATAAGAAAAAATATTACTTCTTCATGCTATCAGAGTCCAGGATGTTGTAACTCCTAGTTTCTTTTTTTTCTGGCACTCTTGGCCTTCATTGCCAATAGTGCCTTCTGGAAAACAGATGGTTGAAGTTGTTACTAGCAAAAACCCCAACGTGGAGGCCTCTTCCTCCTCTGAAATCTCCTATGTTGGTAATCCCAAAATGTACACCCCTCCCCATATTGGTGAATTACAAACCTTGTTTCCATTTTACCAACTCGATGGTAAAAACTACCTCTATTGATCACAAATGGTTAAGACTTTCCTTAAGGGCAAGGGATAGCTTTCTCACCTATTAGGACCTACTCCTGCTCTTTCAAATCCCAAGTTTGAGGCTTGGGATGTAAAGGATTACTTAATCATGTCATGGCTTTGGAACTCTACGGAACCAGACATTAGAGGCGCTTACAAGTTCCTCTCATCTGTTAAGGAGATATGGGATGCTGTACTCAATCTTATTCTAAGTTAAATGAAGCCTCTTTAATTTATGAGATTAAGACCAAAATATCATCTGCCAAGTAAGGTATGCATTATGTCACTGAATATTACAATATGATGAAGAGCCTTTTGCTTGAGTTGGATCATTATCAAAATCTTAAAATGTAATGCAGTGATGACAGAGTCAAATTAAAAAAGTTTGTAAAAAGGGAAAGAATCTTTGAATTCTTCGTAGATTTGAACAACTTCGAGTTCAAATACTTGGCAAAAACCATCTTTGAATGAGGCCTTCTAACTCATCCGAGCAGAAGAGAGCCAGAGAATTGTGATGTTGGAATCTAAAGCCTATTGACAGCTCAGCATTCATGTCTATTAAAAACAACAAAGAAGCCCTTAACCACCACCGACAAAATCCTCAAAAAATGGAAGTTATCTAGTGCAACTTTTGTAAAAGCAGCCTCTTCACACTATAGAGACCTGCTGGAAGTTAACATGGGAATCCACAGAAAGCATGGAAAGAAGGGGCGAACAAAGATGGACAAGTCAAAGCCCACTTCACTAAACCTACAAACTCTGGAGATTCTGATCAAGCTAGATCATAACCAAAAGGACTTAACAAAGAAGGGATTGACTGCCTAAAGAGCATTTTGAATTCCTTAGAAGGTGTTGGTGCATCATGTTCATTAGCCCAATCAGGTGATTTTTCTAATTCTCATGCTCTTAGTGCCTCCTAGGGATTCTTGGGTCGTAGATTCACAAACTATATGACTACTTCTCATCATTCTTTTATTTCTTATAACCCCTATCCTAGTAACAGAAAAGTCAAAGTTGCAGACAGCTCTCTTACTACTGTTGCAAGTCAAGGAATCATTCCTTTGTCCCCTAATATTCTCTTAAAAGAGTACTACATGTTCCCAAACTTTTTGCCAATCTTTTGTCCATTAAACCATTTACCAGAGACTTGAATTGCTTTGCCATCTTTGATCCTAATTATTGTGTATTTTAGGATTGGGAAACAGGGAAGATGATTAGGCATGCTAGGGAAAATGACGGATTCTACCTTTTGGAGTCTAATAGTGGAGAAAAACCTCACATCCCCCTTTGAATTTCATAACCAGGGACCCTATTTGGCTTCACCATTATCGTTTAGGTCATTCTTCTTTTAGTTTAATGAGAACCATGTTTCCCAATTTGTTTAAAGATCGTGATCCTAACAGTTTCCATTGTGATGTGTGTGAGTTTGCCAAACATTGTTGTACTTCCTTTCCTTTGAGCAATAATAAATATGAATTTCCTTTTACTTTGATTCATTATAATACGTGGCGACCTTCAACAATAGCTAATGTGTCAGAAGCTAAATGGTTTGCTACCTTTATTGATGACATACACAAGGATCACGTGGGTCTTTCTCATGAAAACAAATCGAAGGTTAGTGATATTTTTCGTAATTTCTTTCGTATGATAAAAAACCTGCTTGGGGTGAGCATAGAAGGGGTCGGGAGTAATAATGCTCGGTAATACTTTGATCAAACCTTATCTTCTTTCTTTCAAAGAGAAGGCATTATCCATTTATCACCTTGTGTTGATACACCTCAATAAAATGGGGTGGTTGAGTATAAAAATAGACATTTACTTAAAGTCACTAGAGCATTATTATATCAAATGAATGTCCGTAAACAATGTTGAGGAGAGGCTGTTTTAACCGGAGTTCACTTGATAAACAGATTGCTTCATGAGCTCTAGAGTTCAAAACACCGGTAGAAATGCTCCATAATTTCTTCCCCAGCTTTAATATAAATAGTCTAACTCAAAGGGTGTTTGGATGTGTTAGTTTTGTTCATATTCATGCTCACAACAAGGGAAAACTTGACCCATGAGCCCTAAAGTGCATCTTTGTTGGTTACTCCCCTACACAAAAAGGGTATAAATGTTTTTATCCTCCCTCGCCCTCACATAAATTCTTCATTTCCAAGGATGTTTCATTTGTTGAGAGTCAATCTTTCTTCCCCAATACTTATCTTCAGGGGGAGATAGGGAATTCTGCTGAAGATAAGTATAGGGAGACTAACTTCTTAATTTATATTTCCCAAATACATAAACTGAGTCAGCCACTACTATCCCTGCACCACCTAACCAATCTGACAAGAATAAGTCAAAAAGTGCCCAGCCAGATACCTCAAAAAAAAACTACACCTATCCCTAACAAGCCTCTCTTAGGCTACTCACAAAGGAATACCATTCAGACCTTAACAAAGCAGGCTCTAGGATCTAACCCGGAATCAGGTACTAAAATATAAAACCTTGAGCTTGATGATTTGTATGTTCCTATAGCTATTAGGAAGGGCACACGAACATGCATTAAATGCCCAATTTCACACTTCACTTCACTTGACAAATATTCTCCAAGCCATAAATATTTTCTTACAAAAATAAATTCAGTTTCCACACTACAAACACTTGATGAGGAACTTAGGGATAGGAATCAGAAAAATGCCATGCATGATGAGATGAATGCGTTAATTAAGAATCAAACATGGGAAATAGTAAATTCACCAAGAGGAAAAAAAACCAGTAGGATGTACATGGGTATTCATAATTAAATATAAAATAAATGGTTCATTGGAAAGATATAAAGCAAGGTTGGTAGCTAAGGAGTATACTCAAACTTATGGCGTTGATTATCTTGAAACTTTTGCCCAAGTAGCAAAAATGAACACTATATGTATACTGTTATCCTTGGCAGCTAATTTTGATTGGCCTCTGCAGCAATTTGATGTAAAGAATGCCTTTTTACATGGTAATCTAAATGATGAAGTGTACATGAAAGCCCCTCCTGGATTTCAAGATAAGTTTGGGAATAGAGTATGCAAATTAAAGAAAGCCTTGTATGGCCTTAAACGATCACCTCAGGCATGACTTGGGAGATTCACAATGGCTATGCTAGAAATGAAGTACAAGCAAAGTCAAGGAAATCACACTCTATTTATTAAATTTGCTGTAGAAAACAAAATGACAGCCCTCATTGTTAATGTGGATGACATTATAGTCACAGGTAATGATCTTGAAGAGCTGAAACACCTCAAACTTAAATTTGCCCAAGAGTTTGAAATCAAAGATTTGGAAAAGTTGAAATACTTTTTGGGCATAGAAGTAGCTCGTTCGGAAGAGGGAATTTTTCTATCCCAACACAAGTATATTCTAGATCTTCTAGAAGAAGATACAACTATAGAACATAATCATAGACTAAACGAGGCCAAAGATGATGAACCCGTTGACAGGGGGAGGTATCAAAGACTAGTGGGAAGTCTAATTTATTTGTCACATACCAGGCCTGACATAGCATATGCAATAAGTGTAATTAGTCAGTTCATGTATGACCCTAAAAATGTCCATTTTCAAGCAATGTATAGGGTATTGAGGTACCTTAAAACTACCCTTAGCATAGGGATTATGCTTAAGAAAAATGACAATAAGATAGTTGAAGCTTATACAGATGCAGATTGGGCAGGTTCAAGCATTGATAGAAGGTCAACCAATGGGTACTGCACTATGTTTTTGGGCAATCTTATCACTTGGAGAAGTAAGAAGCAATCAGTTGTAGCTCGATCAAGTGCTGAGGTAGAGTTTAGAGCTATGGCTCACATGTGAGCTCTTGTGGATTCGTATCATCCTAAATGATTTGAAAGTTAGGTGGCAAAGACCTATGAAGCTTTACTGTGATAATAAGTTAGCTATTAGTATTGCTCACAACCCGGTATAGCATGACAGAACTGAACACATCGAGATTGATAAGCACTTCATAAAAGAAAATTTTGAAACTGGGCTTATCTGCACCCCATACGTTCCCACTGCCAAACAGATGGCAGATGTATTGACTAAGGGGTTCGCAAATGCACAATTTCAAGATGTTATAAGCAAGCTTGGAATGCAAGACATCTATGCACCTACCAGCTTGAGAGGGAGTGATGAAAATCAGAGCAGCGATTTAGGAGAAATTATTTCCTAATCATAAAATAGGAAACAAGAGGATATCATGGATATTTACTTTAGGAAATTGCTGTAAATAGGGGATATTGTTGTAAAGAGGAAAAATTTTAGTTACCTAAAATTAGGCTAGGACTTGTGTATATATTCAAATGCACTTGTTGTGCAAAATAAGAAAAAAGATTACTTCTTTCTTCAATATATATGCAAAGTAGTGCCTATAAAAATATCAGCAATATGACAAATTTTCTAGTTCATATCAATTTGCAAGGGGAGGATGAACAAATATTCCCAAAGGTAACAAGTATTAGCTGCCAGTGGCTATGATGTTTCATGAAAAAAAAAAAGGAGAAAGGGAAGAATATAAGACAAGTAGGTTAACAATCAAGGGATGCCACAATGCACAAAGTTCCTCGCTTTATGAGAGTTGGGAGAGGGTCATCAATTGTATACAACCTTCCCTTTGTATTTTACAAAAAGGCTATTTTCGTGACTCAAGCCTGTGACTTTTCAATCACAAAGGAGTAATCTTACCAGTTGCTCCAAGGCTCGCCCTCAGGTCAATAATTAAATATCAAACAATAAAAACAAGGTAATTTAAGAAAGGAACAAACAAAAATATCAAGTCATTTACTATCTTTGATACCGATAAAGAATTACCTTTCTGAAGGAACCAAGCATCAAGAAGATATTTCCACTTTCAACCAAAGCAAAAACTCTAGTGTCCTCCAATTCAATGGCTCTGCTGTAGGACTGGTACAAGTATAGCAATCAATTGACCAACTGAAAGGTAAGCTATAATATAATAATCCAATGACAAGTCATGAAAGAAGTTAGGTTAAATATCATCCACAACTTGCCTAGTAAAAGGCCTTGTTGCTTTCTACAACATAAATAACCTAGATACAAACACAAGAACAAGTGAATTGTAATCCTCCAAATTGTTTGTTTGTATGCATCTCCAAACTTGGGTTGGGAATAATAACGATTTATATGACAAGAGTTTTATTAATCAACATAATTAGGCCAACTCAGCACATTAGGTGCTACTTTGTAGCACAGTATGATTGTGTCTCTCCTTCTCTTCAAAATTATGCCATGTAAGGACATATTAAGTCTAATGTAATATGTGTTTCTTCACTTTTGAATAACTTTCTACCTCCCCTTCACCCTACGCCAATAGTAAAAAACAATGATAACAAACATTGACTACTAGGTTTGCAACTTTTGGGCACATAGGGGATAATGTTACTTTGGAATCACAAAATATAAATGTTGTGTTGAGATATATGCATAATCATTTTCCTCCCCATAAATTTTGATTTCTCATTAACATTTCAAAATCAATCTCTATGGAATTAGATTTCATAATTAAAAATTCAAGACAATACCAAGATCAACCAGGCAACTTCTCCACCCCACCACAAGAGATTGTGGGATCCAACCATCACTCTTTCTCTACCAAGGGCTATCATCCCCAATGTATCAAATACAAAGAAAAAGAAAAAAACAAATAGCTCCGAAGAAGAAGAAGAAAAAGAAGGGGAAGGAAAAGAAGAAGAAGAAGAAGAAGAAGAAGAAGAAGAAGAAGAAGAAAGAGAAGTAGGAGGAGGAGGAGGAGAAGAAAAGAAAGATAAGGGGAAAAAGGAGAAGAAGAAAACGAAGATCCACTGAGGGAAATATGAGAGAAAGTATAAGCCCGAATAGTAATGATGAATAAGCTGATAGAAATGAGTGACTTGTTCCTCTTTTTTGGGGAGGGCCTGACTTGAATTTGAGGGTAGAAATGTTCTTGGATCTCAACATCCTTGACTTATTAACATAAGCTGAGCACTACATGAGTATTGTAATATTATCACAGTGCATTGCTATGATAGAATTCCCCAATTTTTTTTCTTTTCAAAAAAATATTTTTGCCATTTAGCAACACATTATTTGAACAGGTTCTGTGTAAATCAATGATTCCACAAATGATAACATATCAGCATGTCGTCTATGTCCTAATAAACAAAAAAGAGTGTACCTTAGTAGCAGCAGTAAACATCCCAAGTCGCTGGTAGGCAACACCGAGCGCCTATCAGAGGATAGAATGGGTGAAGGAAGAAAGTCAAAATGATTACAAGTATTGAGCAGCAGAAGAGTGAAATGAAGTAGATATAAGTGAGTAAAACAACAAAGAAGAGAAGAAGCTAGGCTTACTTCCCACAAATCAGCAGATGTAGGATAACCTCGAATTGCATGCTGGAGACAACGAACAGCTTCTGAGCAACGGTTGTGGTGCAAATGGAGAAAACCCAAACGACGAAAAGCCCAAAAGGCCCTGGGAGACTTTTGAGAGGCTTCGTTACAGGAGGCGAGCTCCAAGTTCTCTTTACCAGATAGGCGCAACAACTGACAGAGGGCATCACCTGAATCAGAATCATCAGGATGAAGAGAGACAGCCCTCTGGTAACATTTGAGAGCCCTCTGAGAATCGAGGGCAAAATTAGAGTAGTAATGTCCCAGGTACTTGAAAGCTTGAGCATTTTGTGGGTTAAGTTTGGCTGAGATTAAAAAATGCTCAGCAGCTTTCTCCTTGGACGTAGAATCAAGTCCTTCTTCCCACAACAACAGTCCCTGCAAATTTTCCATTTTGTTAGACACATTTCCTTTCGTTCTTTTCTTCGATGGACGCATGAAGCCATATCTAAACAAGACAAATAAGAAGGAAAAACGATTGGATAAGAGAGAAAATGAGGGAGAGTATAAAATACCAGATCAAAATGGAGGGAGGGATCTTCCGGATGGGCCTCTACTGACTCTTCTAATTGTCTCAACCTCGTTGCTGCTCCTCCTCCTCCTTTTTCTTCATTTTCTCCATCAACTTCCTGAGATTCCATTTATCTAGAATTACCGAATAGAACATATGATGAACTCATATGCAAAGTGAGACATTCAGACTCCAACGAAGCATTCTGGAATACCCATTTTCAATAAAAACCCTAAGAAGGAAAATCACAACTATAAGTTCTCGCACTGACTCTCATTTTTAAGCAAAATCTCAATGAGGGACGTCAGCAGGTAGAGTAGAACTCTATGACAATTCCCAAATGCCACTTTAGTAGCTCGCATCGGAGGCCCGCCCACACGATTCCCGCCCCAAAATAGACGATAAAAGTAACAGACTGCTAAATGTTTACCGGTGAAGAAAACTCCATTATTTCTGGACGCAGAGACTGGGATAATAGTTGGGAAATTTGACGACTGCTGATCGTAACCTCGATTACGGATATGTTACATAAAATCGCTCTGCCCGCTATTTGGAAGCATTTGAATGGTGCTTTGCCTTAACAATACCCCAGTCTCTCCCTTTGGACAACCGCGGGCCGCGCCTTCAGCTTCTTTTTTTATTTCGAACATTTTTCTTTTTCTTTTTTTTTCTTTTAATTTTGCCTTCTCACCGTCTCACGTGATCTTTTAACCTCCTCTCATGCAGGGGAAGAAGTTAGAACGAAGCGGTCTTTGTCAAGTTAAAGAAAAACTTCCATAAAAAAGAAAGTGATAATGGTGGTTATAGCTCTGATATTAGCGATTGATGATCAGTTATGAGATTGACCCATTTTGCAGGTAATATAATAATCACTGCAACGACAGACATTGTGTCTATTAACTTGTTTGTGAAACACAAATGCATTATAAAAAGAAGCATCGGAAACAAAGACAAAAGTTGTGAAAAAGCCTAGAACAATCGGAAGACTTTGTTCGCCACCGGAAATAATGGGGGGTAGGAGGACGAGCTGTTTATTTGGTGACCTGGGCGATCATGTTGCCAATAGAACTGGCCTGTTCTTTAGCCATTTCCACCATCGAATCCTGCAGTTTCAATCCTTAAACACTTGTACTTGTATCCAAAAGAAAAAAAACAAATGGCAAAGAAGAAGAAGAAATTACATGTGCAGACATTAAGCGTATAACACTTCTCTTGCTTGATTCCTGAAACTCACCCGCTATCAGTATCTCATCCAGTATGTAATACGCCTGCGCATTTTCCACCAGCTTCTTCTTAATTTCACATAGCATCAAGCATTAACTAATTTATGAGTAAATGAGTGCTAACCTTGTGAAAATTGAAGATCAAATCGAGTTCACAGACCTTTCAAGTGATATGGGAATGAGAACAAATAAATAAAACCCAATCAGTTCAAAAAAAAAAAAGGAATGCTGTGGATGAGCTTTTGATTGAATGAGGTATTAACGGAATTGCTTACACTGCCAAAATAGCGATCGAGAATCTCAACATAGTGGTGAATAATATCAAGAACTTCGAGTTCATTGTCATTCTCATCGATGCACATACAGAAATAGAGCCCCGCATACCTTCTATAAACAACCTTAAAGCCTTTCCATTCCACGAAGTTGCAGAGCCTGGGACCTCTGTTCAGTATTATCCCACTCAGCTCCCTGATTACCTTTTGCGCGCCAACACACATTTCCCGTAATTACATTCGATTATGACATAACATTCGAAGAAGAAGAAAAGAAAAGGTTGGGAATACCTTTGCCCTGTCCTTCTGTGAATAAGGCGAATACCATTTCGTCAACCTCACTTTTCCTTGCCGACTAATCAGAAGAACAAAATGAATCTGTACAATACATACACAGACACACACAGCTGCATCGTTTGCCAAAGAAAAAGAACAAATCACAGAGCATCGGGAAAGATCGTGATTATTACCATGGTGATGTGGAGCAGTCTCTCTTCTCAAAACTAGTGATATTTTCATCTCCTTCGCTCAACCGTTTTACTATTTGAATGCGCAAAAATTTTGTAAATGGTCAATAGACTGTTTCACCATTTTCGCGGATCACGCTGCTTGTATAGATTTTCTTTTCCCTCGTGTCACGGGCCAGGCCAGATCAATTCGAATTGATTCGTATCTCAGGTCGATTCAGGCCTGTTAGGTAGGGTTGGTCTAGTAAGTTAGGCCTGATGGATGTTGATACAAGGCGAACTTAACCCACTATCCCCCTTGTTGAGACCGACAATCCTAATCCCAACCATTTTATTTCTTCTGATGCTACAATTCAAAAACTTCTGAATATTATTTTGTCTCAATAGCTTTATTTGATATTAAAAAAATTAAAATAATTAAAGAAAGAATAAAGGGAACTCAAAATACTAATCAGTCTGAGACAAGAGTAATAATTTATTATACACAACACATAATACATTGGTGGGCCTAGTCCAGGACCTGTCAACGACCGAGGAATTAAAATTTAACTTTACTGGACAAATTCGTTTTGGACATGGATCAAATAGCGGAAGGAAGAGGCTTGTGGTAACCAATTGATGCATTTCTCAGGCTTTTCCCTCGCAATGTATCTTCTCAAAGCCTTGCATTGTTGTTCTTCATGATGACGAGATATCAATTCTAGCAGCTCCATCGAATCCATAGACATATCTTTCTGAAAATATGAAAGCAATTTTGGTAGGAATATCTTTACTTCCTTTTGGTTTTGGATGAACACCCTCGCTTGTATGAATTCCTCTTTCGCAAGTCTTAGTTCCTCAAATATGTTCTTACTACTATACACTCGAACCTTCAAGTAAAATTAACAAAAAAATTGATTTCTCATAGCCCACTTTCTGCATGTTTAAATAATTGAAAGAACAAAAAGAACCAGTTTTCTTACCGGTGGGTCCGAGTATGCCCCCGAACAGAGTGCAAAATGCACAAGCGGTTCTGGATACTCCAGGGCATAAACATGTTTGATGTTTCCGTTCCTCTGTTTCCTTCCAGGGGAAAACAGTGCTTGTAGCCACTGCAACCATTCCACACACATTTCATGCAAATATAGAGAAATCATACCATTATCGTCTTGTCTAATAAGAATTCCTCAAGCATCAGCAAAATGTTTGTCAGGACAATAGTTGCCCAAAACATAATGAAAAATGGCTGCATTCATGTGCATTATCGTGTACGTATAGCTAGCTACCTCCAACAGTAAAAATACAAGATTTTCCCAATTTATCAACATAGTCGTACCCTCTGTGAGTAGTGCGACCGCACCCCAAGAATTGAATTCTGTATCGTACATGCGTTTATGCAATGTCCACCCACATTGTAAGCCGCCTGAAGTGATTATACAACAACATTAATCAAAGTATGAATAATCCAACTTTAATGTGACAGACAAAGTAACAGATAATATAGATTACGTTTTCTCACCTTCAGAATAGACGCATTTCTTACATGATTACGATTCCCGTAAGCTAAATATGCCTGCAAGAAAGTTTCATATCATCTGGACCATATTTACAGCAATTGCAATAGTCTTTTCCTTCTACATCAGCCATAGTTTCTGAATTCAAAGACACGAGATTTCATGATCAAGGTGGCTATGTATACAAGCCAGTCGGATATCGAACCCAACCATCTGTTAACTTCCTGTTAAGTTCTAGGATAGATAGTTTCTTGATGTTGCATCCTAGCCTTTCAGACGGGTCTGAGGTCAATTACTCAGGACCGTCACTTTAGAATCAGATATTTAGTACCCAAGAAATGCTAGACATGGATCAGCCTGAAAACTTATTAAGTTTCGAATATATAGTCTGTATCATCTATAACTACTTTCCTGCAGCATTGATCAAGAATGTATGAACAACTTCCTCTTGTTATGGGTTAAATGTAGTTATGCCAGATAAACTAATCTTGTTTCCTGCTGTTATTAATTATCCTTAAGGGAAAGTAGAAGGAAATTTAAGAATTTAGAATACTAACATGCATGACCAAGGCGTTATGGATGTTAATCCAAAATGCAAGTTTCCCTTCCCTCCTCATCTTCCTTGGATCCACCTTCTCAAGACTTTGAACCATTGACCTACACCGCTATAAAGCAGTGAGAAAAATACGAAGAGCAGTAACCTTTTGAATGCTTAGATAAATTTACGAGGATGGTATTTGAATGCTTAGTTAACTTCTCCCATTCTGAAAAAGACCCACAAACAAGGATGTCATTTGTCCCTAGCCAGGATTACGAACTATAATTCCTTTGCCTGAAGTCTAGTATTATGGTATGATAAAGGATGACATAATTTGGAGCTACAATGCTTGGTTAAGAGTTCTAAAGTTAAAGGGTTTTAAGAAGCTCAATGGTGCCCAATTTAAAAACAGGGATGGTAACCACCTGAAACTTTTCAGTGCTGTAGCAGCATAAATAACAGCGTCATTATCTAAGCACAGGTTCACAATCTCCACCATTCCAGCATAAGGTCCATTCCTTTCTTTCAATCCTTGAAGTTGGCAATCTATAGCATCCTCATTGCAATGTGGACTCCAACTATCTTGAGGATTTTTTGAAGAAAATATACTGGACGAAGACAAAGATGACAGGGGAGAAGCTGATAAACCAATTTGGTGATATTGATGGTTGTCAAGTCTGCAGTAAATAGAAGATATGCATCTCACTATGTCTTCAGAAAGTCTATCGGGAGTCATAAGGCTGTTAAATAAGCAGGAAGCACCCAGGTGATCCGCAAGACTGCGATGACCAGAATCAGCATTTTTCTGGTCCTGCAATGATCAGGCATCTTAATTTTCGAACACAACCCAAATGGCAGATTATTTTAGTGGACAAGCATGCATACCTTCGTTCTCTTCGAATGAACGGTAGCAGGGCAGCTTTGCTTGTCCAAAGTCGGCCGAACTTGCGGAGGAAAGGTTTGATCAACATGAATGGAACCACTTATTCGTGCACATGATTTTATATCCTGATTTCTCTGATTTGACGCAACTTGAAATGGTGATCCAACCTTGTGTTGTAAATGGTTACTGTCGATATAAGGTAAGCAGGGCAGCTTTTCCTCAAAAGCTGCTCGATAGAGTGAAAGAAGATGACGCTCCAAGTGCAATATTTCAGCCTCAAGTATGGCAATCTCCTTTCTGATTTCAGCAGAAGGCTGCAATAGGTAACAAGAGGCCATTATAAGACACGGAAAGATTTCCACTAAGATTACCAATATATAATGCAGTATAAAAAATTAAAAGGAATCAATAGAATAGGTAAAATGTATGTTGTTCTCTTTCTTTATCCTGTTTCTTTATTGCTATCTTCTTGCTTTCCATGAACGGATACAATTCTGACTACAGAGAACTCCTTTCTTGCGCTCAAATTATTAGATATTGGGAAATCTTTTCTTTAAATGGGCAATAATAGAACAGGAACGTGTATTAAACCTTAGGAGTGGGAGTTTCGTCACTAGGAATTGAAATTATGGTACTAGAACCCACTTTGTTCTCGGAATCCCAACTAAGTGAAGCCTCACAGGATGAATCTTCCCCCAACTTTACGATCTGTAGCATGAAAAAAAAATACTGTTTAAGAAAGAAGGCATTTAGTTAATGTGATACGGCTATGAAATTTTACCAACTGCAACCATCAAGTAAAGGAAGTAAGAAATTGTCTCCTCTAAAAGACAATGTTAACGAAAGTTCCGTCTGCAGTGATGGAGTTGAGGACAGTCATTTGGAAGCATTGGAAAAAAAATGGAACAAGATGCATAAATTTATTCAGAAAAGGTACAACGGTGCACACACTCCACTAAAAGAGCTGGGAAGTCGCACACTCTTCATATCGTGACGCATATAGCTTTAAGCCTTGGAATATACAGTATATATGTTATGGTTGGTAAATTACAGCAAAAGGAGCGATGTAAAGTGAACTGAAGAAGTACTCTAATAAGAACTAGTTGCTTAGGAGTGGAGAATAGAGAAGGATACTACTTACAGAAATTGACTGGGAAGATGTCTTGGAGGTTACATTACCAAGAAGAGTGAAACCATTGATCATGTCAGCGACCGGAAAACTGCCGGTAAGAGCATGACAAATGAAGTCAGAAAATGGAGTTTCTTGGATTTGGCAAAAAAAAGAGAAAAAGAAGAGAGAACTTTTACCCTGGGGAAGTTTGGAAGGGAAGAGAATGAGACCAAGACGGAGACGAAGACGAGATGTTATCTGAAGCAGACATCCTATTGTGCTTGTATTCGTGTGTTACGACCATCTGGAAACAACCTGTACGTCGAGTAAATTGTATACTTTGTGTAATGAGTTAGTTCTCAACCAAAACGACCGTAATAGGATTGGGACCCATGCTGATCGAGCATGGAGTTGTTGCAAACATTAAAGTTGTAAGAAAACACAAAGAGGAAGAAGAAGAAGATGAAGCAGAAGAGACGCCAAAGGGACCAGACCATATGATATGGCTCGCATCAAGGAGGGGCATTACTTGCTAAAAGAAGGAGAAGCAATTATTATGAATCATATATCTTAGTGGCCTATCCTCTTTGAAATCATTTGTATGTGTATTAAACAAAAACAGGAGAGAGATCGTAAGATGTAACATGCAATTAGTTAAAAATTGTTGGGGATTAGATTCAGTAGAAGAGTGATGATGATTACGCAGGAAAGGCAGTCGGGGTCGGACAGAGCAGACGACAGGGACAGATGTATTAGTTCTGCCAACTCCCTTCCAACACCAACCAAGACGCATGCATTGCAGTTGCACTTACACATGCTTAATATTATTAATATAGTTGATTAATTAATTAAGGGAGAGAGTCAAATCCTTTTGTGGTTGTTCATGATGGCTAGGATTTCTTTTTCTAATTTTCAATCGATATCAAAATCGGTAATAAATATAAAAAGCGTTTCTTTTTTACTTTATAAATAAATTAAAGAGCAATAGGTTGGCCTTTTTGTTAATATGATCATTAAAATCATTTCAATTGCAAGTGATACCATACGAGAGAGAGAGAGAGAGGCCTTGGCTGTCTTTCCTCTTTGCATTGCAATTAATTATTGGTCTTAGCTGTTAAATGATTACACAATAGTACTATACCCAACCCACATCCAACACTCCTCTATTTTGGTCCAATTAGATGGATGTGCACTTTGCAGGCAGCCATGGGTCCAGCCTATTTAATACAAACTGGCCAGCCAGAACCACCATTAACACCTTCCAGTCATACTTGTTCTGTCCTTCCTTTCCATTTTCTTCAATCAATACCCGTCGTATACACTTTTCTCGTTGGATTGCGCACGAAAAATCCTTTGTTTACCTCGATAATCTGATTGATAGTAACGTTGGATGCATTACGTTAGTAAAGTAAGTGTAACTTATTCAGCACCACGCCTGTTTTAAACGAATTTAGTTGATAATTGACTGGTTCGTTAGCACTTGCCACCAGTAGATAGAACAAAAGGAAAGGAAGGAAGGCTGAAATTAGCAGACCCAACAAGCGAACGACTACAATATAAACTAACGTAAAGTGGGCTCATCAGGGCAGTAGAGTCCAAACTACGAGTCAGTTGGACTGAACTTCGGATTTCATATCTGATTGAGTGGACTTTGGACAAAGCGTAAGACTAGGCGGGTCCCGTTCTGTCGTGTTCGTGTGGGAAACTCCCACTCGTGTGCATGTCCAATGTATGATATAATTATAATATTAAATCATAGGCATCTAGTCTATTTTGTGTCCACGGAGAAGAAGACGATCGAAAATTAGCCTATATAAATTTGGTGGAAGACGTCTGGGACATATATCAACAACAACATCTGTCATCCCCCTTTTGTTCTAATCACGGGCTTCAATAATTGAAAAGAGGCAGTCAACGGTCAATCACAGTTTGGCATCTTATGGTATTTTATGTGACATTTGATTCCTTTTTTCATGTATAGATGCACGGAAGCAGCCAAATTATCGAAAAGTTAGTGGCCTAATTAGTGCCATTTCTCTTTCCTAGGGACAGCTTCAACTTAGCTGCTGCTTCTAAATTCTATCTCCACCTTGCACTGAAGCTATAGATAGATAGGTTAAGGAATGAAAAGTGGGTGCAGAAAGAGACATTCGTTCTTCCTCGCTATACTTCTTCTTTTCCTTTTTTTCTGTCAGAGGATAATTCACGCAAGCTCTGGCTGATACTCGTGCTCGTGCATGCACCTGGTTTAATTAAGTTAATTATTTTCTTTGGTAATAAACAATTCATAATCGTACACGCCAATCAATATTAATCTGCGAACACGAGGGTCCCACTTGATCATTCAATGTTGCAAAAAGTGATCACAAGCTTTAATTGTGTTTGAAACTGATTGCAATTTGTTTTTAACCTTAACCACCAAGTAAAGCAATTAATCTAGCATAACATGAAAGTTAAGACCGAACAATTTCTTTTAGAGGCAGTTACCAATTACGTATCTAATTATATATATAAACCGTGTCAATAATAAAATAATTGAAAGAAAAATAAGGATAAAATTAAAGCTACTTTTTCCATATAATTAAATGCGAAACATATATATGTTCGCATGTATGTATACATATAGTACAGAAAATGTAAAAATGTCATCATGATCTTAAGAGGAAGATGCTGAGTTCTTGACCAGAACTGCCCACGGGATTAATCATGTGAAAGGACTCCGAATCAACTGATCCGATGACTCGTTGGAAACTAGCACGAAGGTACATGAGATCTCCGTCCTGGGATTTAGGGGCTGCAGGCAAAACGCCGGCGCCAACTGAGACTGACTGCATCTGTTTGAGTACGGCTGCGTCATTCACCGTCATCTGCCTCCTCAAGGCGTAACCCACCTTCCTGCCGTTGCAGTACATAGACCACGCCGCCACGTTGAAGAGGGAGGACCGGTTCGTGCCTTCGTTTCCCCTGTTGCTGCAGGAGCATTCCAGTGCTATTCGGAGCAACCCATACTGCATCTCTCTTGCAAGGAACGCGGTTGGCACCGCGAATTCTAGCAATATAATAGGAGAGCTGTGCGTGTGCTCTTGCAGGCAAAAACTCACCTTACTCTTCCTGTAACCAAAGAAGGTCCCTGTGACGACGCTGGAACTGGACCCAGAGCCGTGATGATGAGTTGTTGACAATGATGGGGATGAGACTGTGACGTCGTTCGCAAGTGAATCCGACGGCACAAAACCACAACACGGAACCATGCACTCCACTAGAGACCTCAACGAACGCCGGAACCTTACCTCTCTCCCGCACTCCACAGAGGTTGGAGCATCGAGAATATGAAGGGGGCCTCTTTGATTGCCCAGATCAATCATCATCCTCATCTCGGTTGGACTTCTAGTATGTTACGAGGATGTAAATGAGTGAATTATTAGTACGTAGTATATATGAAAAGCGATGAATATTTAGTTGATCAGTAGACGTAGAAAACACACAGTGAAAAGGAGAAGAAGAAATGGCAGCTGGATGCCTCCAAACTCATACTTATACAGTTTAGTAGTGATGAGTGTTATTTTTAAGAAACACAAGGAAGGAGAAGATAAATGATGAGGTGAAGAGTGAGTGAGTCGTAAAGCCTATAAATAAGCGCTTGAGAGAAAAAAAAGTATGCGTCGCATCGAAGGAGACATGAGGACTAATAGAAATGACAAGGCAGGGGCATGGGGTGGACAATAATTCTGCCCACGAGGGAGTGTGGGATCCAATCTTGGAAGCACTTGCGAAGCGGGGGTGCGCCTGACGTGACCAGTCCCTGCTCCGACTGTAACCCTTTTAATTGTTTATTATTATCCTTATCTTTTGTTCTAAAAAATAATCATATGCTATGTCTTAAAATATGTTATTTGTTTCTAATCATACCTTATATTATTATCATCAGATCATAAGTGTAGTATTAGTTTCGTACGTGTAAGGGAAATACATAATTGAGGAGAAAAAAGAATAAGCAAATCCTGGCAACAGTTCAGTAGATAATTCCGTAAAGCATGATGGAGTTACAGTTGACGTTTCAACCAACAAAAGGAAAGTAGAGAGTAGCGATCGATGGCATGCACGAGGCAATGATTAGACGCAAATCAGTCCCTGCCTGTCCCCAACTTTAACAGCTACTGTCACTCAATGTCTATTGGTGATGTCCCTTTTTATTCACTTTGCAAATAGGGATTAATATCACATCGATCACCGTGCAATTTACTAAACAAATTTGTGTAATTTTAGTTTAAAGAGTACAGTGACACAAATAATTTTATAAAGTTAAGCGGTAAGTTCTTGTGAAGTAATATATTATAATAATTATCATAATACACAAATTTTGGATCTATGTTCAAACCTCAGTCGTTTTATTTGTTGAAAAACAACTTAAACCGCAGAAGATTGTTGTAATCTTAGCACTTTTATGTATTATGTACTACTCCAATACTCAAAACATCAACAAGAGCTCTAAGATACATAACGAAAACTAACAACTAAAACCTCAGGTATGTTAGCTCATTTTTTCCTAACGGGTGTAAACTCTAAAGATTTGTCTTTTAGGATCTAAGTTAATCAATATTTCTTGTATAACTCATAACTCAAATATGATCATAAGTCTGATATTTTCTTATATACGGAATTCTTATAAAAAAGGTAAATACAGAGTATACTTATATCTATGTGTAACAAAAGAAAATTTAAACAAGACTCGACCTATATATATATATAATATGTTGAAAAGGCATATATTTTTTAGATCTTATTAATCTAACCAAAATTTTAAGGAATTTTTTTAGTTAAAATTGTGGAAAATTTTCATTCAAGTCCAAAATTTTATTTTATATGTAATAATAACAACTTATTTGAATAGAAATACCATCGCGAATATGTAATTTACGATGCACAAAAATGACGACAATATTAGAACGAGTGTTGTTGGTGGACCAAATATTCATAATAATCCTGCAACTTACACGTGTTCAGATTTGATTATAAAACAAATAACAAAAGCATGGAAAATATTTATAAGGCATTCGAGCCGACACCGGTGCTTAACTTTTTGCACGCTTTCTGCACCTATTCTCCGGACCACTTTTAGAACCAAATCCTGAAATGGGATCAAATTAAGTTGGTGGAGGATTCAACTTTCGAACTTGTAGGGCTTTGTTTCAGTTTTTATATGTGTGCCACTGACAACACGTCAAAGTTTATATGAAACGTACTTTAGATCTGTGATTAATATGCATATTTTAGAGCAAGGAAAGGCAGTTCAATTTATAATCTTCCTCCTCCTTTCTTCGACTTCCCTTCCATTCTTTTTTGGTCTCCGTTCTATTTCTCTCCTTTTACTTTATGCATGCACATACCTTACACGATTTCAGCAAAAGTCTTTGACCTTTGGGGCTTCTAATGTTAATGGATGGATGTGGCAATCATTGCGAATGCCTCGAGATCGAATAGTTTCACACATATATTTCATTTATGTTAATGCGTATGGCACCAATTCCCATTCAACGATCACTGACTTAGTTAGACATGTCATTTAGGTGGAGAGTTATAAAGAGTTTAATGGTAGACAAGCATAATTGTCAGCGTTAAAGTTGAGGTATTGATTAATGGAAGATAAGATCAAAAGATCGCTCCCTTCTTTCTTTGAAAGGCCAGTGTACAAAGCGCTCAATTCATTTATAACACTTCGTGCACCTTAGCAGAAATGCCTAAGGGCCTAGCTTATTTTGTATTTGGCCAGATTCAATTCTGAACGTATTTTACTATCGTATTGAAGAAGTAAGAACGAGTGTATTTTCTGTGTATTCACATACTAGAAAATGTTTACTGTACATCGTTATATACATACATTACGTAGCTGAAAAGAAAAAAAACTGCTTTTAACTAACTCTAACTAAAAACCGTTAATCAATAAATAATCCTTCACCACCCCCTACGAAATCGTACAAGCCCAACTTGGCTATGAAGATGGTAAATGCTAGAGCTGGAAGAGACTTAGTAAAGACATCTGCAATTTGCGTAGAGGAAGAAGTGTGTGATAAAGAAAGAAAGCCCCTTTTCAGCTGCTCTCGAACGATATGGCAATCAATATCTAAGTACTTAGTTCTTTCATGGAATATCAAATTAGCAGCAATGTGTAAGGTGGCTTGATTGTCATCTTTCAAAGAAATAGGAAGAGTGACAGGAATTTGAAAATCCTGCAAAATGTAAGATATCCATAAAAGCTCACAAACAACTGAATCCATGCTTCTATACTCTGCCTCTCCTGAAGACTTAAAGACAGTCGCCAGCTTTTTAGATTTCCATGAAATCAAAAAGGATTCCAAAAACACACAAAAACCAGAAACAGATCGCCTGGTGTCATGACATATAACCCAATCTCCATCGCAATACGCCTCTAGTATAAAAGAATTACTAGTAGGATAAAACAACCCCAAAGAAGGACTGCCCTTCAAATACCGTAAGACATGTAGTGCTACCTGCCAATGAACAACTGTAGGTGCATGGACAAATTGGCTTAACTGATGCACAACAAAAGTGATGTCTAGCCATGTATAACCCAAATATAATAGCTTCCCTACCAGCTGTCGGGTTTGCTGCGGATCGTCAAGAAGTAAGCCATTGTTTTCTATCAAAAGTAAACCTTTCTTCAAAGGTGTAGTGGCAGGTTTATTGCCCATCAAGCTTGCGACTTCAACCAAATCCAATACATACTTTCTCTGGTTGATGTGCATACCATGAGGTGGCCTTGCAATCTCAAATCCCAAGAAGTACTTAGCATAATGAAGGTCTTTTATAGTAAAGACAACATCTAAAAACTTCTTCACTTTTCGAATTTCCTCTTTTAAATCTCCTGTTAATAACATATCATCTACATACACGAAGATGAGCAAAGAAAACAAGAAGAATTCTTGTGAGCAAACAAACAATGATCATTTTGGGATTGTTTAAAACCATGAGTTTGCAGCTGAAAAATGAGTTCATCATTCCATTGTCGAGAAGCCTGCTTAAGACCATATAAAGATCTTTTCAACCTACAAACTTCATTTGGGCCTGCTTTCGTATAACATTCTGGTGGATGCATATAGACCTCCTCCTCTAGGAACCCATAAAGGAAAGCATTATTGATGTCGAGCTGGTGCAAAGGCCAGTTCTTCACAGCCACAAGTCAAACAAGATTCTCACTGTAACCACCTTAGCTACAAGTGAGAAACTATCATTGTAGCCAACCCCTGCAACCTGATTATATCCCTCAGCCACTAATCTGGTTTTAAATGTAACATCCTATTACCCGTGTTAAGGCAAGAATAGTGAATTATGAGAAATTAAAAAATACATATCATGCTTTGCATATTTTTGCACATACATGAGAATTTTGATTATTGCATATAAATATGATTGTACATGCATTCATTGATATTTTCCTGGTAGAATCAATTTATAAATGTGATTATATTGAGAGTTGTGGTTTAAAGGTGTTAAAAAAATTGATTCGGTGTTGCTACTTGTGTTTCGAATATTTCGGTGAATTTTAGAAAATTTCAAAATTTTGGGGTATATTTGGACTAGGACAAACTCTAAGTGGTAGGATAAAGTGATGCATGAAAAAATTGAATGATTTAGCCTATAATTGAGTGGCATTTGGGGCAGTTAAATTGGTGAAAAATGGACTAGTAATGAATTGACAAATGGACCAATCATTGTGTGACAAATGGGCTGGTAAGTTGATGACAAATGGCATATTTGATTAATGGACAAGTGACTTAGTTAATTGGAGACATTGGCACCACCTATGCTTGATAAGTGCTGAACATGCCATAAGATAGATGGCCATTCCTTTAGTTGACACCTAACAACTTAGGTGTAAGTTTTAGCAGGAGCAACTCCAACTATGGTCATTTCTCTTCTTGCTTCCTCTCACACACCATCGAAACACTCTTCCATGCATCTCCCTATATTTGTTTATGATCATGTTTGATTGTTACACCAAAATTTGTACTTCACCCTCGCAAAGTTAAGTAGATAATCATAATATAGTTGCCTTTTCCTAGCTGAAATCTTTCAAGTTTCCACCTTAAATATGTGATGATTCTGCATGTTTGAAGTA
>JANVCQ010000006.1:6858-21207 GCA_025531925.1 Erythroxylum plowmanianum | reverse complement strand
ACTTGCCACCTTAACACTTAATTCAATTTACCCATTTCATATAGTCTTACTCACATTAACAAACTAATTAATCCCAACATAAATAAACTCAAATATTAATCTAACCATGCTTATTTATAAAAAAAATTTCGAGGCCAACAGTGTAACTCTGAATTCATGGCCATAATCTAATTAGGATCTTTGCTGGCATGAAAATAAGATGTTGGTTCCTGAATGGCAGAAACATTGGCTAGAAAATCAATATAAGTTGCACTAAAGTCAGGATTCATAGTGAAAGGAGGCCTTTTGCTCACTTAAGACACAAAATCACTCAGCCAAGATGGCTTCTATCTAGCTCGATCACTTCTTCTAATTGGCAATGTAGGCTTTGCAATAGTAGGTTCAATAATTACAGATTCTATAATAGCTCCTATATCATTCATCTACAAAGGTGATGCAACTGAATATGATGAACGAACAGATGTGTCACCATTAGTTACAACTGAATCGCCAGAAGGATTCTGCGAAGAGTGATCATCCTGCACAATTGAAGTTAAAACAATAGATCTTATAAGAATATCGTCAGTATCCATAGAATGTTTAAAAGGATAAACATTCTCATGGAAAGAAACATCTCCAGAAACAAAACATTTCTTTACTTGCAAATCATACAGCTTGTATCCCTTGTATCCTGGAGAATGACCAAGATAAACACGTCGGAAGGCTCTAGCCTCAAACTTGTCTTTATAAGGTCTAGTGTTCGTAGAAAAACATAAACACCCAAAACTTTTCAATTCAGTATAATTGGGATGCTTCTCCGATAACAATTCATATGGAGATTGCCAATTTAGTATCTGACTTGGCAATCGATTAATTATGTAAACTGCATGTAAGACACTGTGTCCCCAAAATTTCTTTGGAAGTCCATATTGGATCAGTAATGCCCTTGCCACCTAAAGTAAATGCCTATGCTTCCTCTCCACAACACCATTCTATTGAGGAGTATAAACACAGGTTTTATGATGAACAATACACCTACTGCTAAATACTTCTTGAGAATTGTTACTCAAAAATTTAGAACCATTATCTATTCTAACAACCTTCACAGTCCCATCATACTGCCTTTTGATGAAAACAAGAAACTTCTCCAGAATATGACTAGTTTGTGCTTTATGTATTATTAGAAATATCCATGTACATCTGCTTTTGTCATCGACAATAGTCAAAAAATAATATGCCCCACAAAGAGAAATTTCTGTATAAGGTCCCCAAATATCAACATGTAATAACTCAAAAACCATAGCTGCTCTGGTATAACTGATTGGAAAAACATTTCTAACTTGTTTAGAAAGAGGACAATCTTCACACAAAAATTCTTCATTATAAACAAAATTGCTACAAGTAGCAACATGGTTCATTGCAACATCATATGGGTGTCTAAGTCTTGTATGCCACAAATTTCTATTAACAAGACTTTTATAAATGCTACATACATTCTCACTCTCTGTATCTATATGAGCATGAGGATTACAGGAAGTATTATGAACTGGTTTATCATACAGAAAAGAATTTTTATCATGGAAGTACAGGTTTTTAATGACCTTGCCTTTTGCCACTACCCTTTTAGTCTTCTGGCAATATTCAATGTAAAATAAAGCATTGAAGGAAGAGTTTTTGGCTAATTTATTGACTGAAATAAGGTTATGGTTGAAGGTAGGAACAAAAAGTACTAATTTCAAGGTCACTTGATCATTCAAAACTATTACTTCTCTATACTCTACATCATTCGCCTCTCCATTAGGCGAAAACACCTTTGTGACTTTATCAACAGGCATCAATGAATGAAACAAGTGCTTATCTATACAGATATGTGAGGTAGCACCAGAATCCACTATCTAAGTCCCACATTTCTTAACAGACTTAAGAGCAGGATTCAAGATTGACTTACCTACTAATTCAGTCTGTATTAAGTTCAAGAAATGAGATTCCCCATATTGCTTCCCTTTCAGTAACTTTGTGATCTCCTACTGAATCAAAGCTGTAAGTGATTGTGAACAAATTTGTATATCAGTTCCCTTCTCCATGTCTTTCTCAATTGCATCAACCATGTGTACAGACTTCCCTTTTATCTGCCCTTTTTCCTAAACCCTCTCTCTTATTTTTCAATTTTGTATACCATTCAGGATATCCGTGCGACTTAAAACAAGTATCTCTTTCATGACCATCTAAATTGCAATAGTCACAATGCTTATCCTCCCTTCTTTTATTTTCTTTCTTCCTAACGCCAGTTCTATTCATATTTTCTGCAGTCAACATTCCTCTCTTGTTATTTTTACTGTCCTTTACCAACATAGCTACAACTCCTGCATCCTCATGCATCATATTCACTTGTCTTTGTTTCTCAATCCTCATCACAAGAGAATAGGCCTTACTTGCAAAGGGAGGTGGATGTTATGCCAAGATTTGACTCCGAATGTGATCATAAGATGGATTTAGTCCCATAAAAAACTGTATCAATTTGTTAGCATTGTCCATATCCACTAGTTTCTTATTAACTCCACAATGGCATCACTGACAGCTATATGCTCATATAGGCATAAGTTTCCCTAATTCATCCCCTTATTTATTAATTCTATTGTAATAAGCGGTAACTGAAGAATTACCTTGCTCAACAGAACTAGTCTCCCTCTACACTTGGAATAATTATGGTAAATTGCTTTCTCCATAAACTTCTTCGAGCTTGTCCCATAATACCTTAAAAGAACTACAGTTGATGTAAGATTCAGAAATCTCTTTAGAGATTGAATTAGCAATCCATTGTTTCACCATACAGTCCACTTTTCTCCATCTCCTGTACTTCACTTCACAAGTTGGTAGAGGTATGGTACCATCCACAAAACCAAGCTTATCCCTAGCTTTTAAGGAGTTGCGAATGGAAATACTCCAAGAATAGAAATTCGTGTCAGTCAATTGACCAATAACAAGTATCATACCAAGATGATCGGAATTGTATAGCTGTAAACAATCATCCCAAGAGTCATTGGTAACCGGCAATTTCGTCCCATCTCTCCTTTGAGACTTGAGCTTAAATATTAAGGAATGTTCACTGCTCTGATACCATGAACGTATTTTACTATCGTATGGAAGAAGAAAGAACGTGTGAATTTTCTATATTATTTACCTACTGGAATCATCCATTGTACATCATTATATACGTACGCTACATAGTTGAAAAGAAAGAAAAACTGCTCTAACCAACTCTAACTGAAAACCGTTAATAAATAAATAATCTTAAGTGGTGAACATGAATCTTCCTCTACCTTTCTAAAGTTAGATAGTCTAAGACATGCCCATAGTGGAGATCGTGGATATGTTTGTAATTTTTGAAGGTAGACAAGATTTAGGTCACACATGTTTTAGAGATTCTATCTCACCACTGAGTTGTCCAGCAAATTAAATAGACTAATACTTGACCACGTTTGGAGCTGTATTCACATTTAAGTCTTCTCCAACCTTAACCTTAATCTAGTTAACCAATGTTCTTCCTTTTATTTGACTGGATTCCACACACTTCTCTTACAACACCATTAACCGCATCTTATAGCATTTTCTTCCTTATTCACATGAATCGTCCATTTAGCAAATTTAAAAGATCAATTGTAACTTGGATATTATTAGACCAATCAAAAAAATCTAATTGGATGTTTGAATAACATAAACTTGAATCCATTTTGTTCTATAATAAATACATTTTGATTTTAAAGAAATTATTTTTCAAATTTGAACCAAAACCCACAATTAACAAAAAAAAAAGTAATTTCATCAATATGTATTAGAATAAAAACTAAAAATAAATGAACAAAATTAAACGCAAATAACAATAATAAATTCAAGTTATATGCCTTAATTGTAATCACAATGAAACTATTAAAGATAACACATAGCACTAAATTGTTTTCAACATAACTAAAATAATTGAATAATGTTATAAAAAGAATCAAAAGAGAGAAACATAAAGATGAAATTACCATAATTGCACGTTCAGTCTTGTAAACTCCTAGTTGTACTTCTCACGAAAGTTTTAAATCTCCATTTATGTGTCTAAAAGTCTAAAACTCCAGAAGGGTCCAATCACATTTTCATTATTCAATAACCATGATAGAGAGAGGAAATCAATAAAGCAAGAGTTACAACCAATGATTTAAGGTAATAAATCATTATTAAAAAATCAAGGTAGGATCTAGTCTCACGTACAGTTAATGTAACAAATACCATATCGGACTGGTATCAGATTGAATTTTGGTACAATATTATATCAATACCGGTTAATACCGAGTACTGTTTCGAACAATTTTTTAAATTTATAAAATACTTCCTAAATTTTTTTAAAATAATCCTTTAATATTGTACTATATAATTTAAACCAACCTTGTCTCAGAAAAATATAATAATAGAAATATTAAATAACAACAATTTATTTATTTTTCTTAATATTATTTTCACATTTTCTACATATAAATAATAACCACAATTAATATGAAAAAGATTATTTTATCATTATCAAAATATAAAATTAAGTACAATACAAAGTATTTAAAATATTACATTTTTATCATATAATAAATAATAATTACCTAAGAATAATTATTATCAATAATAAAATATAATTTCTATCTTAATATTTAATTCTCAATAATAATAATAATATTTTATCTTAATATGTAATTGTTATTAATAATAAAATATAGTTATATTTATATTAACAATTTCAAAAAGAAATACAAAAATTTGAGACCTCCTAATTTTCATTTTGACATATTTTTAAGTATTCTTTGTTGAAAAATATAACTATTATTTACTATATGAATTTAAATATTATATTATTAATAATAAAAACAGACGATGATGGTGAAGAAAAAAGAGAGTGAGAGTATGAGAGAAAAAATAAAGACAAGAAGAAGAATGTGGTAGAGTTGGGTGGGGTGGATAAAAAATTTTCATTTTCTACAGAAATGTCCTTGATTTTTTAAAAATTTTCAATACCGACCGATACTAGGCGAAATAGATCAATACCGATCAGTACTAGGACCTGGTACCGAAACATCCTATTTTGTACCATTTTTTGACTGGAACGATACGTATCGCCCAATACTGGTCAGTACGATACGAGATTCATCACACTGATAGAAGAAAATAAAAAAATCATACTTTTTAAATTTTCATTATCACTTCAATCTATAAATTGATTAAGGCACAATACAATAAAACACAAGTGGTAAAAAAAAGGGTAAACAAGGAATATTAACTCTTAAAAAGTATAAACCTTTTTATGAAAAGAGTAAGACCTTATGGTAATCTAATTAAAATATAATCTTATTTTTATTTTGATTAAAATTATAATTAATTCTAATTAAATGCCAGTTAGTCTAAAATCAGATCCAATGTCTAAATTACTATCAAATCCAACTTCACTAAATTACTTTTTTCTCTATTCAATAGCTATATGTATGACTATTAGATTTCTAAATATATTGGTAATACATATAAATTATAACTATAATTAGCATTGATCTTAGCCTGGCCTGAATTTAATAACTTCACGGTCTAACCCAACTATGTATAAAATTAAATAAAACCCATAATTAGACACTTCCTCCTTTTTCTCTATTCTATTACCGCTATAACCACCTACTACCTCTATCTTCACTTCAACTTACTTATTTGCTCCTTTCCTAATTTCATTTTCTTTTATTATGTTTCTTACTTCTTTTTCATTCGCTTCCTAAAGTTTCTTATTCACCTTTTTGTCATTTGCATTGTTACCTCTAGTTATTCCCCCCTTCTACTATTCCAAATGAGCCTCAACTTCTCTCTCTTTGTTTGAGAGTTTGTATTTATGGCCTTATGTTGTTATTCTCTCAAGTCTCACCCAAACTTTTATGATTGAGTTTTGATTTTATGTATTTTACTTGGTTTGGAGTTTTGGATTTTGAGTTACAAATTTTGTTGGAGATTCTTTATATTTGGAGACTAAAGCTTCAAAATTCTTAGGAAATTGTTGAGGGATCTAAGTGTTATGCCAAAATAAGTTCTTAAAAAACCAAGGCCATTCCACTCGCAAGTATACGAGATAATTGTAGATGAATAACCACGATCATCTCTCAAGGAGATGACATTGGTCCACTTAAACTAAATTTGAATAAAAATAAAAACAAATGCAATCCTAAACATTTTAACCCAATTTGTTGAGAACATAATTTAGATAAAATAGAACAAAATAAACTAACAAGTAGACTAATTTAATTGGAAGCAAAGAACGATTTGATCAATTGATGTGGTGAGCTCTTGAGAAATTAACTTCACTAATGTAATCTCCTATGCATGACGAAGGCGAATTGATTGGATAATTTTCTTGCTTAAATTAACAATTATGTTTTAAAATCAATACAAATAATAAACTAAATCTAACTTTTGTATTCGACAAGTCTATTATCCAAATCAATAATGTAAACCTAACTAACAATTACCCACTTAAGTTAATATGTTTCTAATTCATAACTTAAGTGTCTATAGTTTCTTATTCTAATATTAAACTTCTTCTCTCGGTTCTTCGTTTAATATCAAAATGATGCAAAAGTTGGCCAAACTATTACATCCAATAAGTTCAAAAACCATTAAAAAAAAAATAACACGACAATAAAACAACAACTTTATCATTCATAATCGATTAAATCAGTTCCATTAACTATCAAGAATAGGTAATCAGCCCATCATGGAAAAAAAGCTGTTCATCATGTTCATAAACAAAGAAATGTAAAAGTAACGAATAAAGTCAACAGGTTCAACAAAAGATGAACTATCAAGAAAAAATAGAGGAAATAAGTTCAATAGCAGCAGCAGAACATTAAATAAGAATGAACAAACAAAATAAAGAACTCTCGGATGAGGAAGTTGGCGATGAATCTCCTGTCAAGCTCAAGCTCTCTTTCGTTGGCTCTCACCTTCTGCCTCTGCTCTACTCTCATCCAAAAGAATGATTGCTCACACCGATTAGGCTTTAAGCTTTCTGCTTCTACTCACCTCTATGTTATTTTCTCTCTTTCTCACTAACTGCTCTTTGCTATTTTTTCTTCTATTTTTCTACCTTCAACCTCTTTTCCAACCTCCTTTTTTCTTTATAAACTTTTCTATTTATAGAGAGACTTTAGTTTTAGGTTTTGTTTTAACTTGTCGTCATCTTGCATATGTGTCATGCGTGATATTAATTTCAATATGAGACAATGTGCATAAGCAAGACAACTTTGTCACGGTGGTGAGAGCTATTGATACTCCTTTGTCAAACCATTGTTTTGCATAATTTCTGCTACATCCATAAAATACACCATACATCCTCATTTCATTCAACTTTGGATTACAGCACAGTAATTTGTAACTAAAATCAAAATATAAAGGCTTGCAAAATCAATAAAAACTAGTCACAATAATAAGCCAATGATAGGTTAATTAAGTCAAATGGGTCATACTATAATTGATCAAGATTGGGGCCAACTTTAATCACTTAAAGCCTAATCAAGCTTAAGTTTGAGCAATATAAACAAGTCAAATTGGGGTTTGGGTTGGGCTTAAATAGCCTCATGCACGACTTGGCCACATTGACATGCCTAATTATAACCCTAAACTATATTTAAAACTAGATAAATTAAACTATTTTAATTTATATTTAATTTTCTAATTAAATAATTTATATCCATATATCAAGATTATCATCTAGAAATAGATCATGACTACCTAAATATTATGAATGTCAAAATAGTTATGATTAAACTTTCTATACATAATTTTTTTTATAGTTCAATCCTTTCATCATACAATATCATGATTAAGCATAAAGT
Source organism: Erythroxylum plowmanianum (assembly GCA_025531925.1). NCBI lineage: Eukaryota > Viridiplantae > Streptophyta > Magnoliopsida > Malpighiales > Erythroxylaceae > Erythroxylum > Erythroxylum plowmanianum. Next base: position 13,336 of record JANVCQ010000006.1, on the reverse strand, counting down.
ATATGATTATTCTATTTGAGTCTAATCATATTAATTATCCACTATTAATAAGTAATTCTTTTAATATTTGAAAATTATTTTAAAAGTGTCATTCCTCCTTGGACAAATATTTCTCAAATTAATACTAATAGAGAACAATGGAACACTTTTCCCAATTACTTTAGAATGATGAATCATATATTGATCTCTCATCTAAGGTCTACATAATTCATGTTATATCTAACAACTACCAAGTGAGGTACCCTTGAATAGGAAAGGTCATAAATATTATTAAAATATAACAATTCTTATATGAGATACTTTGGAGATCTCAAGTCAAAGGATCTTTTATATAATTATCACAATAAGAATTTTTATAGACATACTAGTAATCCACTAAATGAAATTCCTACATTGCGTCAATTTTTGTTTTTTAACAAGAACCCACACATTTGTTTAATTATCTTTATACTTTAATATAGGAGATTGACTACTTCCTTAATAAGAAAGAAGCATAAAGTGTACAAATATTTTTGTTCTATTAATGTTTAGTTCTAATAAAACAATGAATAGGAACAATTTAAAGATAATACATACTGCAAAATAAATCTCGTAATTATTTTCTCATCATAAGTTTATTTATAAAGTATATTTATCTTATGGAATTTATATTGTATGTTAATTAATTAAATAAACATGCATGAAATAAAGAAGATATTTAATTAATTATATTACTTAATCTACAACCAATCGATTAGTTATAGGCCATAAACCAACAAACTCCCATTTGCACTAAGTTAATCGCTTAAGTATCTAATAACATATGACCATATATTAATCATATGATTTTTCTATAAGATTCTCTTTAGTGAGTACTTACTTAAATATTACAACTTTCATCTCAATTATCATCATAATTGAAAAAAAAACTCCTAAATTAATACTTGGATCTTTGATGAGACCATAGCTCCTTCTGTATGCCTACTGACTTTACTTTTATACAAAAATTTACTTTCTCAACAATCCATGGAGATATATTAAGTTTATTAAAGAATTTCTTAACATAAATAATCAATTTTCACTTAATGAAAAAATGTATTATGGTTTAATTAGAAATTAATGCTATAATGGAACCTTTCCAACTCAAACTTAAATTGTTCTAAGTAAAATATACTTTAACTAGGACTTACTTCTTCTCTTGTCAAACTAAAGTTAATATCCATATGACCTTAAATATTAACTTATACAAAAAAATAATTGATATCTTTGATATTACATAAGTATCAATTTTCTTAAATTCTAAACACCTTTAGTACATTATCTATATAATCGGATTAAAATAGGTACATAAATTTTGTATCTATTTTATTCCTAGAATTTGAGTTGTTACATTTTTTATGTCTAATACAAAGTTATTTTGTCAATTATCATATCTTTAACAATTGAAAATATGAAAAATGTTTCCGAATAAATAATATGTTATCTATATACTCCTACTAAGGAGTACAACCATACTTCCACTTACCCTTCACGTAAACATGATAAATCCACAATCATCTTAAGAACAAACTTATTAAATTCATTATGAAAGTGAATATTTCAGCATCTCATAACCTATCAACTGTATCAATAAAAGAACTAGTTTGATTCAAAAGTTATATTATGAGATTTGAAATATATTCAAAAATCATCTTACTCCCACAACTTATCTTGAGAAGCATTTTCCTCTAAGTATGTATTCAAAAAAACATTTTATTTAATAAGGTCTGTAAAACTATATCCAACCTTTTGGATATCTCATAAATTTCTTTTATCCAAATTAATTCTATACTTATTATATAATAGACACTTCAATGAAGCATAACAATTAAAATCACTAACTTTGTCTATTTTGAAGTCTTACCATTCCATATCTAATATATAATATTTCTAATTGATTTATATGTAACTATGAAAGGAAAGTTGTACTAAGCATAGCATAGAACAAACAAATATTGCATTACAATATCCAGTATTACACATTCCTCTTTGTACAAAACCATAAAATTATGGAATTTAGTTTTGGAGATACTTACCAAAGAATCTTGTTCCTAACAGATAACAAATAAAATTTAAAACTCATAATATTAGTCTCATCAAATTACTTTATCATCGTCAATGTTTAATTTCTATTTAGATTTAAGTACTTTAAACTTTTAAAAAATCTAAATTAGTATTTCATTTAATATGTGTGACTTTATCATGCAAATTCATTAGTATATATAATAAGATGAAAGTATTTATCCTATTGTTATTACATCTCATATATCATATGTATAATATTTAATAATTCACTACTATAATCATTATTTCACCAAAAGTTAGTTTGGTCATCCTTCAACCTAACAATATATAACTTTATGATTCTCATTACGTTGATTAACTACGGTTAATTGTAAAAAATATAAATACAAACTTTACTCAATTTTGCAATACTAACTTGAACTTTAAAAAGTGAGGTTAAAATGCTCAACTTTTAATTTGTTGCAAAAATAACTTGATGTTATGTTCTTCGCTAACATGTCTGACGTGGCAACATATGTCTGATTGATGTTTCCACCATGCAATTGTCATGTTTTCCTTTTTCATGTAATTATTTTAATATTTAGTTTTTTTTCAAAGCCTAATTTTATTATTAGACTGTTCACCCATTCTCCTTCTCTGAGTATTGCCAAATGCATCAAAACAGATAAGATCCCTGTTAATGATGGTAAGGCTACTGCTATTTTACCATCTCTGGAGCATAAATTCATGACTGAATTAGGTTATGATCAAACCTACTATTGGACCCAAACTTTTCATGGAAGTTAGAACTATTAAATAAAAAATTGTTGGCGATTAGTCATGTGTGTAAAGAAAAAGGAGAATTCTTGAATTTGAAATGAAGTAGAAAAGATGGTTTAGGTACAAGATGGGTTATATGTGAAATGTTGAAAGGTATAAGCTGGAAAATGTAGTTGAAACATGTTCATTGAGTATGCTTCGGTGTTTTAGCCATAACTTTTTCTCTAGTTATCCAAATGAGATGATTTTTGATTTGGAGTAAACTAGAGACATAGAGCTACAAAGTATCTGATGAAATTGAGTTTTAATTCAGTTTCTAAGAATTTCAATTTTTGGATGGAAGTTGAGCATAGAATAAGAACAGTCCAAAAATGTTTGGGGTATAACTTTCAGATTTCTGAACTAAATTGAATAATTTTGGTGAGAAACATTTTTCTAGAAGGAATTGTTATCAAACTTCTTCAAGTACCTGATCAGAAAAGGTTTGGATTTTTGGAAGGAGTTAGAAATATAAGATGTTAATTTTAATAGACATAAGGGGTAAAATGGGAAGGACAAAGTAAATGAAGGGTAAAATGGGGAAAAGACCAAATAGATGGTATTGAATTAGAAGAAGAAGAGGGAAGTATCGTGAGAGGCCAAAGAGAGAGGAAGAAAATGTAAAGAAGAGAAGAGAAGAAGGAATATCGTGGGAAGCTTGGCAAAAAGAAGAAAGAAGAAAAAGAAGAGGAAATCAACTTGTTAGAGGTAAGTCTTCATCTTTCTTCTTACTAGGTTCAAAAAGGGATTAAATAGATACTAGAGTTTGTGTTAGGAATGAAGGAAGAAAGAAGAGAAGATGAGACCATCTTGATTTTGGATTTCTAAGTTAGGGTTTTAGTTTTTCTAGCTTAGATGAACTATGGGTAGGTTAGGTTTAAGTTCAAGTTTAGCATTTTTTATTTGTGAAGTATTATGAATTTACATGTAAATGTGGATTGAATGAGAAAATTGTTTATTATAGGAAACCAAGAGAACCCTATCCAAGTGCAAGAGGAAAGACAACCTTGAGTTTGGATTATTGCAAGCCAATTAGGTGGGTTTCATGTTTATAGTTGAGTAATGAGTCATGATTAGCTTTTCAAATTTAAGAGCATTAAATGGTTTCAATTACTTCATAAATATGGCATTTATTTCTTTCGAATGATTTAAAAGAATTTGCTATATGTTTGGTATATGAACTTGTTTGACGAATTATGAAATGATGATGGAAATGCGTTTAGAATATTACGTGCTTATGAAAATTATTTTTTCGAAAAAGTGCCATTTTGGGCAATCTATTTTCAAGTCATAAAATACATGTTATGTGGGTTTGTAGTGGTCCCTTAAGTTAAGTCTAGTACACTTTGACCAAAGGCTTCTCCCGGCTGTCCGCTAGTGACATGGAGCTCCTTCATAGACTCTCCTAAATTGACAGCTACGCAAGGCCATTAATTGAGATTATAATAGTACATTCTGTTCACGGCTACACAGGACCATTATGTGAAAATGTGTAGTACAATATATTTTAGACCCACCCAAACCATTCTGATGTGCTTATGTGTTTATGATTTTATGAACAAGTTGATGAATGCATAAATTGTGTTGTTTGTGAATTGGATTACATGACGAGAATTTGACAAACATGTGCTTTATAAATTCAATATGAATTTTTTCAGATAAATGAATATTTTCAAGATTTTGCTTATTTCTCTATTATAAACTTCTTACTCACGATCTTTTAAGCTCACCCCCACTCTCCTTCCCATATTCAGGTGATGAGCAAGAGATCGAGTGAAAGTGGGTTAAGGCATCACTTCGAATTTGCATGTTTGTTTTGTTTTGGAGTAATTTATGTAAAACAAGGTTGTAGTTGCCTTTTGAGCAATTATCATTCAAGTATCTTGTATATTTTGGGGATGTTGCGAAATGATGTATTGTGGCGTGAGATTCCATTAAAGCTTTGTAAACTCTTATCTTATGATGTTGATGAAATATGAATTGTGTATGGATGATGCTGAGTTGAAATTAGGTATACTTGGAGTTATCAACTTGAGACGATAAATCTTGAACATAAACTATTGTTATACATATAAGTGAGATATTATGAAAAAGAAAGGATTTTTGTGAATTATGAGCATTAGTTGTAAGTGATGAGTCAAATGAGTAGAGATTAGGGAGTTTAATGAAATAATATTGGTAGTTGAATGGTTATGCTCATGACATTCCAAGTTTGTACAGTGCAAATTTCAAGTTTTTCATAAGGGAAAATTCGTGTTCTAACTTCAGGGGAGAATCTGTATTAATCTAGGCTAAATTAGACAAAGTTGTATTCATGAAAGTTGTAGCTTGTCTTTCTAGTTTTTCAATGATATAAAGTATGAAATTTTTGATATCGGAGTCAAGAGATATGATCATTATAAGTTGGTGATGCTGCGTAGGATGCATATACAGAACAACTATAGTAAATGATGAGAATTGTTGTATGTGATGAATCATGTGAGCAGAGAATTGAGAGTTTAATGAAATAAACTTGGCAGTTGAGTTAATATGAAGGGATATTGTACTAGAAGAGTTGAATTTGGGAAGATTATGAGTGAACATGATGTTAGAATGGATGTAGGAACCATTGGAAAGGCTTTGGAGGGGTTTGGGTGTCCCATATGTCCATTAAATGGACTTTAGGTCCATTAAATGGACCTTCTCGAGTTTAAAAATTCCCCCAGCCTAGTCTATGTCCATTAAACGGACCTTTACAAGTCTAGAAAATGCTCCACATCTGTCCGTTTAACGGACATATACTGTACACTTTCATAAATTCATGATTTTGATCCTATAAATAGAAAAATCTCTCTTTGGATCTTCATGAAAGTTGTAGATCTCGAAGTCCTCTTCGAAATCATTCTAAAATAACCTTGATCTGATATCTCTAATAAAAGTTATGTCAATTGTCCCAAGATAGGTACAATATGATTGAGGACATAATCATGTTTGATTCTTTTGGTCATAACTTCATCATCCCACCTCCAAATGAAGTGATTCTTGAACCAATTAATTCCTAACACACTTTTCTACCTCTCCACAAAAATTGGTAGCTTTTGGTATTGATTTGAAAAAGATTGATGGAAAGAAAGTGAGGGAATCAGTTGGAAGAGCATGAATTAGTTATGAACATACTTTGGCATTTGAGCATATCTTGGTCTATATTGATCAAATAGTAAACTTTTGGGATGTTATAAGAATGAAAATGAACCGATGAGGGCCAATGAGAGTCCATGGAAATAACTCTAAAGGAAAACACACACACTCACGTCTTATGACTTCCGGATAGTTGGGCTCCGGAAACGAGGTCTAATACCTATAATTACTTGCCAACCCTGCTCCTTATAACCCATGTATCTGCCGTCTGGAAGTATTATGTGTTTATTACTTGGAGGATGAACATAGACCTTCTTTATCAATGGAGCAGAACTCTCATATTTAGTGGTCATGCTCAAGGCTTCAAATTAGTAACAATGTAAATAAGATAGTATAAGTGTAAACGATCTAGAAGGGGGGTTAAATAGATCTTTAAAGCTTTCTGTATTTTTCTACAATAAGATCAGAAGTTAGTTCACACAAAAACAATTTAATCAAATTTAAATGTAAAGAGTAGGGA
>JANVCQ010000005.1:46838640-46850383 GCA_025531925.1 Erythroxylum plowmanianum | reverse complement strand
TAAGCAGGGTTGGAATCTAATTCATAACCCTTCTTCCCTCCTAACACAAGTTCTCAAAGCTAAATACTTTCCCAGGACGTCCTTCCTGGAAGCAACAACCGGATATACTCCCAGCTTTATTTGGAGGAGTATGTTACAAGCTAGAGATTTGCTTGCTCTAGGCACATGGTGGAGAGTTGGAAATGGAGAGACCATCTCTTTCTCGTAAGACCCTTGGTTACCAAGGGATGCAGATTTTTTTGTTCGGTCACCAGTGGTAGAGGGACTTGAACAGATGAAGGTGAAAGACCTAATGCTAACAAAAGAGAGGGCATGGGATCTACAATACATACAAGGCCTTTTTTTCTGATATTGATGTGCAGAAAATTCTTTCATTCCCTATACATTTGACAAATCACCCAGATAAGATGATATGACATTTTACGAGAGATTGGTTTTTGGTGATGCTATCCCCTGCAATCAAATTCAAAAGAAATCACTCCATTAAAACAAATTAATGTAGTAGCGGTAAGTGGATATCGTTCTCGCGAAGAATCTTTACGGTAATGAGTTTACGAAATCAAACGAAACAAATAACGAAAGTAGGGGGTTTTGGTCACGACAATATACGAAAATTATGAGAAAAATCACAAATCAAAAGCATTAATTAAATATGAAAAATCAATGAGAAAATACCTTGATTTCGGGTCACTGATGTTATCATGCTATTATGGATCCTCGACATAAAATTGTAATCATTAACAAACATTCATTGGGGAAGTTTCTCTTAAGGGTAATGATTAGAAACATGTATCCTAGCATTCTTATTAAACAATAACCTAGATACGATCATAGGCGTAATTGAATAATAGCATTAAGAATCAAGAACCAATGAACAAGCGAAATACATGTACGACATGCAATCAATCAAGCGAATATCTTCGTAGAATTTTCGACTCTAACGTAGAGAAGTCAATCCTACTTGCTACTTATGATTACCAAAACTGAACGTCATATTTCGTTAATCTAGCGATTGAACCAATTAATCTCTAATTGCGCACCTAGAAACCATCAAATTCAATTAGAAAGAATAGATCTGAAGATATCCAATGTTTATTAACAACATAAAAAGTATCCGAAACATCTCACCATAATAACATGTAACATAGATCCCCTTAACCAAGATAAAAGATTTAACTACTCATAATCAAATTGAAAACAAAAAGAAATAACAGAGTAATAAGTCTCCATCCCTGGTTCTTTAATGAAAAATACGAAAACACCAATTGAAAGTATGCAGAAAACGTAAAGAACAAAAATAAAAAAATTCCCGCAGTCCAAAATCACCAAAACCTATTCTAAAACCTAATGTATATATATGCGTTAATCAACCAATCTCCTTCTTTAGGCTAATCTCCTCGTTATCTTCTCTTGATTCTCTCCAGATAAGGCTCTCTTCTATTTTAGGTAGGTAACTCCCTTGAAAGATGACAAGATAATCTTTAAAGATTGTGTTTAGTTTGAATTTGACTTCTGAAATTTTATCTACAGATTCATTCCATCCTTAGGCGTGCCCACGCTTAGTCATCGAATTTATGTCAATTTGGAAATTTTGGATTTCCTTCCTTCTTTTGTATCTTTTTTTATTCCATTTCGTCTCTAAGGTGTTGAAAACCATATGTAAACAATTATAAGATAATTCCATCAATTCCGGATAATTATTTCAACACATTAACGATAATTAAGTCCAAAATAAGTGCAATTCAATGACTTAACAGTTTTACTCAGTCAGATATGATTATAATAGAGCAGCCCTTAAATGTCTAAGCACCACAGTTATTTAGGAAGTGCTGGCACATGGAAGTAGTTATGGCATCTACCCATTCCACCCAAATCGAAGGAATTTTTTTGGAGAGCATATAGAGAGATTATCCCAGTGAGGGCCACCCTAAGACGACAAGATTTGGCAATAGAGGACATCTGTCCTTTTTGTGACGAGACGGAAACAATTTCCCATGCTTTGCTACATTGTGCCCATGTTAGAGCATGTTGGGATGTATTACCTTTACATCCTGTTGCTCAAAATTTTCTTACTTTTTTGCAGGATCTCTTAAAGGGGCAGGGAGATGAGGTGAGTCAGGCTTGTGTACTTCTGTGGCATATATGGAAGCCCGAAATTCTTTCATATAGCAGCATGTAGACTTGACCCCTGAGCCATAGTGGCATCATTACATCGATCCCTAGAAGAATGGACAAACTCCCAAGCCTAGACTAGAGATGCTAGTACACCAATAGGGGTGGATGCACCGATAATTCGATGGTCAGGCCCAACCGATGGAGCTGTAAAGTGCAACTTAATGTAGCCGTTCACGATGCTCAGGGGACAAAGTCATATGACATAGTCATAAGAGGTCAAAGGGGTTAGTTTGTTAAATGTTTTTTCTGAGTTTTCCCACTCATATTACACCCCTCTTATTGCGAAAGCTATAGCTTTCAAAAAAGCTCTATCTTGGTTGATACACACTGGAGTTACATCAGTGGAGGTGGTGACCGATTGCCTTCAACTGATATAACGGTTCCATGAATCCAACAACGACATTAACGAGCTAGGAGTGATCCTGGACGATTGCAGAGCCATAGCTACGGAATTTCGGTCCTTTGCTTTTACCAGGATTCCCAGGTATGTTAATAGGGTAGCCACATGTTAGCTAAAGCAGCTACTCGATATCTCAATAGACATAGTTAAGATAGGCTGCCGACTTTTTTATTAGACACTCTAAACTTTGATGCAGGATTATCCCAATGAATAAATCCAGTTTTTTTAAAAAAATAGACATAATTATGGTCATCTTCGTTGCGAGAGTATGTCTAAGGAAGGGGGGCTCCGAAAGAGGTTGAACATTCGACCGATAAGGAGAAGAAGGTGCGAACAAACAAAATACCAAAGGAGAGCAGAGAAATCCATAAGAAGACGAGATGAGATGAATACATAACATCCTGATTCTCAAAGCGATTCTTCGAAGCTCCTGTATAAGCGCATGAAAGAAGATAAGATGGGTTTGGGAAAAAGCAATAACAAGAAAACTCTAGAATAAATCAACTTTCTCCTTTGATCATACAAGTGTTCAGACTTTAGAGCATTACTTTTAATTAATTGGTTGTAAGAATATATGATTCCCCCACAATGAGACTATTATGTAATTATGCTAGAGGCAATATAATTATCAACTTGAAAGAAAAACATCACAACTTATTAAAGATGTTCAATTTATTAATTTAATATTTTTGTTATGAAATAATAAGAATATTTTATTTTCTTCTTTTATACATTTAAAGATCAGAAAATTATATCACAAGTTTAAATTTATTGTTTAGGATAATTTAAGAATGTGTTAAAGAATGATATTTAAAATTTAAACAAAGACAGTAAAAAAGTTATTAATTAATAATTTAATATAAATAAATAATCATGTTTAAGATTATTTAAGAATGTGTTAAATAATGATATTTAAAATTTAAAGAAACATATTCACATGTTTAGATACTTATAAAAATTCTAATAGGAAAATTGGGTAGATTCTTATTATAGTGTTTGGTATGCAACAGTATTTCATATAATGTAACGTAATTTTGACTTGTATTTTCAATTATATCTTTACGAATCAAATAAAAATTAAAATTGTTAAATAAGGAAAAATATGAACATGAAGATTGTCGATTGAAACTTCTGAGCAAAAATATTCAAAACCTTATTAACAGAAGAATAATAAGAATAGTTGAAGACAGTATTATGAATATCGTTACGTATCGTACTGAACTAAAACTGATACGAAATAAAAGGTGGGTCGTATCGAGTTTAAATATCGATCGGTACCGGCCCGTTTTGGATAATACCGGTCAGTATTTTCCAAATATTTGTTGATACTAGAAATTTTTGAAAATAGGAGGACCTTTTTGCAAAATTTTAAAATTTCCCTCCCCCCTTCTTATCTCTCCTTCCCCCTTTTTTATCTCTCCTTCCCCCTTTTTTTCAAAGTTTTTTAATTAATTATTTTATTTATTTCAACTTTCATAATTATTGTGAATTTTAATTTTTGTTTTTAAAATAATAATAAATATTTTATTACTGATAATAATTATAAATTAAATAAAACGTAAAAAAAATTATTTTTATTTTAATTTATTTTAATATTATAAATTAATAAAGTATTAATAAAATATTTTATTTTTAAAATAAATATTAAAAATTATTATTTATAAACTATTATTTATTTTATATATTTTAATTATTAAATTAAAATTTATTTGAAATTTATATATTTTAAAAATATATTTTAAATTTAATTATATTTATTAAAAATTATTAAATTAAAAATTGAATTAAAATTGTGATTATTTTTATTTTTATTTTTGGAAACAGGGATAAAAATATACAGTACAATTGTATTATATGACAATAAACTATTTTATATTTTTTAAAAAATTTAGAAACTATTTCTTAAATTTAAAAAATTATCCGAAAGATACTCGATATTAACCGATGTCAGTACAATATTGTACTAGAACCTAATCCGATATTAAATTCTGTACGATATTCGTAACATTGGTTAAAGAGGAGGTACGAATTTATAAAAAAGTTGTAGTAGAGTTAAGAGAGAATGAAGAGTTAAATTGATTAACATATTTTTTTAGATTAAATTCACAAGAAAAATAATCTAAATACTAAGGAGTGCTGAATTTTATAATCCAATTAAAGTGTCACTATTTTTCTTAGGTTGAGAAATATTTTACTTTCTTAACTACTAAAAAAATAAATAAAATATAATAATATAAATTTTAAGAAAAAGATTATTTTATACGAACCCAGTATGAAATAAAGAAGAACGGTGACTGGTGAAGTATTATTCTTGCTAAACGACGTCGTTCCCATGCGAAACGCACGAGCTGAATGCTGAATGACGGTATTCAATAATCTCTCGTGTCGAGGAGGACAGGGACGAGCAAAGGGGGCCGTCGAAGTTCTGGATCGATCGTTTTTATTTTCGTTCTTGATCACATCAAAAGGAAATGCCGGTGAGAGTTGTTGAAAATTCTGCTCCTTCTCATGTCTCAGGTACTTGTACTTCATTAATACTCCTCGAATTTTCCCATGTTGTAACTGTGCTTGAATCAATGCTGACGTCGGTGCTTGACTTAGATTAGGCTTTCAGAGTTTGAGGTTCATATTTTGTTTTCTTTTTTCAATCTTTTAATGCAAGATAGAATTTTTAGCTTTACCCTATTACCTTTTATAGCAGATTGTATGTAAATGGAAACAATTACGTTATCAGTTAACGGTACCTAACGCACGGGGTTTTCATTGTATAGGACCTAATTCTGGATGCACTTCGCCACCTTTCTGTACCCTTTTGAGCGTTGGGCAGGTGAGTGATTGGAGTTTTTGTTTTAACTTTGTAATTGATGGGAACTAGTAAATGAATATTCATTTCGTTTCCTTTTTGTTCTCTTTCAAATACAAGAGGATTTTAACTCTGTTTTTCCAACAATCGTCACTGGAACAACATCAGTGAGAAGTTTTGTCTGGTTAACCGTGAAAATTTTAAACCTTTCTGTGTCCAATGAGGATTTTCTTGTTTGAAATGTGGTTTACAGTTGGATATTTGCCATTTGCTTGCAGGTGGAGAACTAGTTTGAATGTCATTGAAAGCTGTAGTCTTTTGTCTGTCTTAGAAATTTCTAGAATTGCCTACAACATTGGTTTGGATATTTGCTCACTAAGTTATTTTATTTTAGGCCTTTTCTGGTACCCAAAATGTTTCTAGTTTACATAAGGATGAAGCTTGGAGAGTTAATGTCCGCATTCAAGGATGTGACCTTGATCACGGTTACTTGTGTGGCACTATGGAAGCTCTTAATGTGCCAATGGCAGATACGCCGGTGAGCAGATTCTTTCCTTGAGTATTTGCACTTTCTGATACTTTTTCTCTGTTCTCTATTATGCAAAAGACAGCCGAATGCATCCACATAGGGAATGTCCTATGGAAGTACAACAAACATTTGAACCGTACATTCTTCATGGAGTTCATTTTTATTATGCTTCAAAGTTCTTTCTCTACTTGGGTATTATATATTTTGTGTCCACACTCATAAGTTTCCTGAAGTAGCCTGTTAGATTTTGCACAAGTATCTGCAGCTAAACATGAATAATGGATGCATTCATCCTGGTAATGCTCCTGTACCTCAGCAGCATTAAGATCTTGGGTTAAAATTATGTAACTTGCACAATAGCACTTTATTGGTTTTGTACTATCCTATGTATAGCCAGAAAATAATCATAGATCTCGACTAAGGTGTCTATGATTGCTAGAACGTGAGATTGTTGAGAGGATTTGTTTGTGTGTACATGATCTAGTCACATGTGTTACAAGCATCTAAATTTGCATGTGCATCAGGTAGTAACCTTCTGGGAAGGGGAGATTGTCGATGGCAAGAATTACACTTTCTTCACCGGTAAATGGGAAGCATCGTAAGTTGCTGTACCCGTAATCTTGTATGCATTTGGGATGAAAAATTCATCTGTAATCATTATCAGAATTTCTGCAGTCGGGAAGATGATATAAGACACTGGACCAAGTTTCCATCATTCTCACCCTTTCTGGTAAGAAGTATATCCTATTCTCCATATGCACAATATCAGCTATGACAATTAAGACTGCCTTTTCCAGGGCCAAATGGAGGTTGATGGTGGCAGGTCCTTGGACTTGAGTAACTGCCCATATATATTCATGGTAACCTATTCTACGATTTTTATTATGTTGTTGAATATTGTTACAAACTTGAGGTATCATGATGAAACTTACTGTTTCCATAACTATTCATCACAGAGGTGGAAAGAACAATATTTTGTCAATGTTGGAACTGACTGTGGGTTAACAATTGCTGGATTTTACTACGTATGTTTCTCTTGTACCGATGGCTCGATCAGTGGCTTCTATTATGATCCCAATAGCAGGTGCTTCTCTTTTTGATCGACACCATTCTGGATGCTAGAACTCTTGTTTCCATACAACACAAAATGTTGATGAGTGTTTGACACTGTTTGTGGAAAGTGCTGTAAAACTGTTTTTATTCCGTAATAGTTGATATATGCTAATCTCAACCTTAATTAACCTGCAGCCCTTTTCAGAAACTTGAACTGAAATCAACCAATGAGGGGAGATCAGGCTTTAGTTTTTCGTCTTACGAGTTGCAGTGAAGAAAGAGAGTTTATTACTTCCACGGGTATCAGCCAACTTAACCTGAGACCAACTCCTTGAATTGTATTCTCCAGAATATGCAAAAGCTTGCTGAAGTGTAGGATATCCAATCTATTTATTTGAGTGCTGGTTCTCAGAGTATATTGAAACAATAAAAGGGGTTGTTTTTTGGGGTTCCTACAAGGCTATGCAGGAATAGTTTTCACTCTTGGACTTTTGCTAACTTCTGTAAACATCATTAAATATTTGCCGGCATAATCGTATGTGACCATCTTATTGCAACATTTATTTACTCAGAAGCTGATGAAACTAGCATATATAGAAAGGCTTCTTGGGTAGGGATGGCATTTTGGACCAGATCCAGCCCAGACTGAAGTTGCTGAGCAATGTTGTTTTGAGTGGAGTTTGATCTGGTTTTAAGCCGGAATTGAAGCGGAAAAAAAAAATCCCCTCTTGAGCGTACCTTCTTTAATAAGTAATAGAAACTAATGCCTTCTTTAACATCCTATTCAGGGATACAAGTCAACTTCCAAAACCAAAACCAACCAGCAAGTGATGCAAATTGATTTTACAATGCCAGGGAGCCATTTGGGTATGGTCAGACCAACAGAAAATTCAGTGTTCTTGAACGTCCAAATTGATCCATTCCCTCACTAAACAGGTAAAGAGTAAAAGCAAATCAAGCAGCTGCTGCTTTGTTGTTGGAGCATCATCAATCACTACGCTCCTATCCCCATGATCCCATGATCAGTTAATCATATGACCAATGTGTTGAAACGTGGGCACTAACCCTAGCTTAGCTGGAAGACAAGAGAACTTGCGTGATTAGATGGGGCCTAGCAGAAAAGAAAAATGAAAATATCAGCAACACAGTCCCACCATTCTCGCTTCTCAACTGGTGGGTTCTTAAACACGAACTACAACTACCGCGCTGAGTTGCTTGCTCCTTCCCCATATTGAAAGAAAGCACATTTATACTCACCCCTCGTGGGTTCACGCAATTGGTCAAAACATACAATGCCTCCATGCAGCATTTACCCTTCTTCATGCAGGACGTGTCCTGTTTTTTATGTCTGCCTCCATCTCTAACCACCCCACATCACCTCTCTATAACTAGCCTTAAACCATCTCCTTATGAACACAAACACTGAGACACTTGATCTAATGATTTTTCATGTCAGAACCCCATCACCACATCTTGCCATTGCGTTATGAATATGAACATTCCCTGTTCTAACCTGCCACATATATATAGTTCACCGTCGCAAGAATTATTAGTTGGTCTAATATAATGGATAGTTTGCTTTGTGATGAGGTGTGGCTCTCGAGTTCTGCCAGTCCAGGTTGCTGTAATGCAAACCATAGTAGTAATATAGAGACTTGCAATCGTTCGTTTTACACAACTAAGGAAGACTACGAGCAAGCTGTTTTTATATTCTTAGAGAAGGAGTTGAATTACATGCCGAAACCGGAATACATTGAGTATCTTGTCTCCAAAGATTTGATCTTTCTTAGGTTTAGAGCTATTCAATGGCTTATTAAGGTTAGTTCTTATGTTGACTGCTAAAGAGTTTTTGAGTTGATATCGTGTTTTTCTAACTTGTAAGTCAAAACCAACGATTTCCTCTCATAAAAATCAACATTTTCTAGTCTCGCACCCGCCTGAATCTCTCCACTGAAACCGTGTTTGTTGCTGCGAATTACCTTGATAGGTTCATCTGTGCGAAACGGTGCCAAGTAAGAGATATTATGGTTTCATAAGTTTATGTCTCTCAACTCCTGTTAAATGATTGAAGCATATATAACGAACGGTTGGTGAATGTTGATGATCATATTAATTTTTCAGGAATGGCATTACTGGATGGTAGAACTTTTATCTGCAGCCTGTTTATCTATTGCTTCCAAGTTGGTGGAGACATCTGCTCCTTCCTTGCATGAAATTCAGGTAATGATCATTCTGAACAATGAATTTTGAATCTGCAGTACTGCTACTAATAACATACTGTATTTGGAAGAAGATGGAGGATCTAGATCATTCATTTCAAGCTATCAAGATCCAGCAGATGGAACTGATACTGTCACAAGAGCTCGGATGGCGACTTGGTGCTGTTACAGCTTATTCTTATGTGCAGTCGCTGGTAATGACCATTGGATCATTGGAATCTAACCTTCACAAGGATTTAGTAGCCCAAGTCACCAAGCTTCTTCTCGGAGCCATCCTGGGTATATATACTTTTTCATGTATGATATAAAGTTTTTGTCGGAGATTTGATGGTATTTGCTCATCAGATTCTCTTACAACGTTTAGATAAGCTCTATGAATTCGTATATAGTTATTGTCTGATAGGATACTGTCAAATTTCAATCACTGAAACAAGACTTTTCAGATTGGCTATGTAGTCCTGTTAAAGTTTCTTGCTGTGCAGATTGCAAATTCCTGGAATATCGACCAAGTACAGTTGCAATGTCAGCTCTTTGGTGTAGTCTACAAGAGTTGGTTCCATCAAACCTCAGTTCCCAGCTCGCTTGTGCTATGAACTTATTCAATCAGGATCAGAAGGTGATCTACATTCATGATTGAGATTAATGTAACCTATTATTTCAATGTCTTTTTAACACTAGTATGAACATTGTAGGAAGACATAGTGAAGTGCTATAACACCATGCAAGCTCGAATGCTGCTCGATCAAATTGATGACTTGGTCCCTTGTGGCAAGTCCTGCTACGGCCCATCAAGCCCTGTGACGGTTCTGTTGACAGAGAGAAATGAGATTTACGATTGCCATGTTAATCAGTCTCTCTTCAGAGACATTTCAGGAATGTCCAAAATCAACCATGAACAGACCAAGAGGAAAAGGGAGCGCCAGGAAAAGGACTGTTGGACCTCAAGAACCAACATGGATTAGCTAAAAATTGTAGCTGACAAATCAGGAGGATATGGGGTATGGCAGCCCTGATTGATTCACTTTCTTGTGTTGATTTAGGGACTTAATGTGGAATAAGCGACGTACCCAGAAAACTATGGGGCTCGCTCTCAATCTATGGTTGGGGTTGAAAACTTCTAGCCAACTGAATTCAAAGCAAGTTTCAGTAAATAAGAAATCTCTACTTTGATGCTGGTTTCTGAGTTACATCAGACTTCCCTGCAATGTGTCAGAAGTTTTGGATTTTCCAAATTATGTATTTCTTTTTGTTTCCGTTTTTTAGGAGGGCTTCATCTATGAGAAGACACTTTTAAACTATTCACACCCAAATTAATCTCCGTTTGAGCTAATAAGTCCCTTACAGGAGGCAAAATTCTGGCCACAAGTTTTAAACAGCTACATACATGAGAGTAGATTTGAACCCGCGATTTCACTTAAGCCAAAAGAATCTCTTACCAACTCACCTGCACCTGTTATTTCAATAATTTGAAAGAAAAATTAAATTAAATAGTAAGGTGTTTAATTAGAAAAAAATTTACTTCTACTATTGCCGAGTAAAAGATTTATGGGATAGATATGCTGAAGTTTAATTTAATTTATAGTTTAAGAAAATTTAAAAAAAATTATGATCTTTAAATTTTTTGAAAAAAACCTTTTTATTTTTTAATTCTTTGAAAAAATATCTTTTGTTATATTTTGATTAAAAACTAACAACAAAATATATGTAATATAAATATTAGATATAAACTGATCACATATTACTAATATATTAGCCTAATTAAGTTTCTAAACTCAATTCAAACAAATTAAATTTTATTTAAAATTAATAATTTAAAATAATTGTAATAAATTATTACTTTTAGTGAAATTTAATTTGTACAGTTCAAATTATATAAATATCATTTTATTAGTTATGTTTGATATTCTTACTACATGTTCGCCCTCCAGGGCGTGATTAGATGGTTGCGAGCGAGATTTAGCTTCGGACAGATTTTAGGTTCGATCTCATGCTAATCCCTCTTGTAAGAGTCTAGGACAACCGAGGGTTTTAACTACAGGTGGTATGCTCAACTTGAGCCCTCAAAGGGGTAAGCTCAATTGGGCTCCTCAAAGGGGTGTGCCCGCTTAGGCCCGCCTATAGGTTTCTCTCAAATCCAAAAAAAAAAGTTTCTGTGTTTGTTATTTTTACTAACTGAACGTTGGAACAAAGAATTTTTCTGAAAAATTAAAAAATAAAGAAGAATTTTTTCAAAAATTTTAAAAATTAGAGTTTTTAAAATGTTTTTAAACTAAAAAAAATGTATGTTTTCAACCTTATTTATATAAAGGAAATTATTAATTTATAGCTTAATGAACTTAAAGTTGAATCAATTTTAGATTAAGTATTGGTTTTTAACGTTTAAAAGTAATTGAAAATGTAAAGTATTAGGAGTTAAAGGCCAATCCTATCCACAAGATTACGGTGGGCCACCAAGAAGTCTTACTAACCCAATGCAAAGAGAAAGACAAAGATGAACTCAGATAACAAAGTTGGAGACTTTGAGGCATCAAAACAAACTCAAAAATGGCTTCTGTTTCATCTCT
>JANVCQ010000005.1:46815539-46834880 GCA_025531925.1 Erythroxylum plowmanianum | reverse complement strand
TAATCCAAAAAACAACAAGGGTAGCAGGCAAATCACATAAAAATGGAACCTGATTTCTGGGACAGGTCAAGGGAGAGTGCGTAGTCAATCATCTGAAGAGCAACTGGGTTTGCAGTTGCGCCATTGATTTCAGAGTGGAACAACCTCGACAGTGGCGGTGACGCAGTCAGTAAGGAAGACTTGAGGGAGGTGGGCCCCAACTGGTACCTTCTAGCGACGGTCGTAGCTGCCGTCGATAGCTTTAAGACAGAGCGAAACATAACCATGCCTTGCAAAATTGCTAGAACCCTGAAAAATGGTTTTAGACTCTTACATACTTCCAGCTTCACGGAAGAAAAAGACTGTAAAATCAACAGAAACAGGTGAACGACACGTCGTTTCCAACTTGTAGTACAAGTTTTCAAGTTCAGATTTTATGGTATAATTAAAATTCTCAATACCTTAATTTGGAATAAGTTAATTAAAAAATAGTAATACAAGTTTTAATTTAAAAAGTAATACTAAATATTAACTTTTAGTTTGTAATAAAAATAACTTTATTTGTTAATGTAAATTCTTACTATATAATTGTTAAATATTATATTTTTATCATATGTGAATTTTATTATTTAATAAATTAAAATTAAACACTATAAAATAATTTTGAAATGAAATATATAAAAGAGTATATAATTATTTTTAAGATTTTAATATTTTTAATTTATTAAATAATAAAATATAACAATTACTTAATAAAAATATTAGAGTTCGTCACATGGCATTACTTTGATCTTATGAAATCTAAATGCTTCATGGTCTCCAACGTTGAGGGAACTTTGTGTTTGGTTTTGTTTCTTTTGTAACAATATAGCTTAGAAGCACAGACACGGACACGGACATGCGACATGATACGGATACGAATACGGGGACACACCAATTTTTAAAATTTGGTAGACACGGACACGGCACATATATATATTATAAAATTTAGAATTAAAAAAAATTCAAAATTCATAATATAATATATGTTGATCGATGTTTTTCAAAACTTTTAACATCTTGATAGTTCATACATATTTGATATTTTATATACCCCTCTCAAAAAACATGAAGCATATATTATATGGAGCATATATTACATTAAGTCATGTCCGAACAATCTCCAGACATATCCGAGCTGTGTCCACCACATGTCAGTGGGTATTCGACATGCAAACACAACTTCATTTTGTCGTGTCCGTGCTACATAGCAATATAGTATTGGAACAGAGATCAGAAATGGAGAAAGAAGACCCGTTTTAGAAGTAATGGATATATGCCCAACCCCTGCGTACTGTTGTGAAAGAGTAAAGTGAAGAAGAGAGATTAAAAGAAAAGCCGAAAGGCGCACTTTCGCATGTTTCACTAACCGTTTCACTTGTGCCGCCATGTTTGGAAGCCATTGCCTTAGTTGGTCACCACATGTAACCCCACGACCCCCTCTCACATACACAAACACACGTATATATATATATAAGCATCCGAGAGCAGGAGAGTACATCTGCGAAAATGTCAAATTCAGGATTCACCTGTTTTCTTCTCTACCTGTTGGTCTCAGTATGCACAGCAAGTATTCATCATTCTTGTCTTAAAAACCCTTTTTTCCTTTTTGGTTTGTTAAGATATGTGTTTATTTGTCGATCAGATTACTGACTTTTGATGTTTGTGGATATCTGATGGATTCTGCAGATGGGGAGCAGCTCATAATAGTGAACAACTGCAATGAAAGTGTATGGCCTGGACTACTTGGAAGTGCTGGGAATCCAACGCCGAAAGATGGTGGCTTCCACCTTGGAAGTGGAGAGGAAGTAGTACTTGACGTGCCTCAGAAGTGGTCAGGAAGGATATGGGGTAGGCAGGGATGCAGTTTTGACCAGAACGGAAAAGGCTCGTGTGACACTGGAGATTGTTCCGGTTTACTTTGTTGTCAGGGCACTGGTGGCACACCTCCGGCAACGGTAGTTGAAATGACCCTTGGATCATCCAGTTCACCTCTGCATTACTACGATGTTAGCTTGGTTGACGGATTTAATTTGCCAGTTTCTATGCATCCAGTTGGGGGTGGAATAGGATGTAGCGTGGCATCCTGTGAAGTGGATCTGAATGTCTGTTGCCCATCTGCTTTGGAAGTGAAGAAAGATGGGAAAGTTGTGGGGTGTAAAAGTGCTTGCTTGGCTATGCAATCTGCTAAGAACTGTTGTACTGGGGAATATGCTAACCCCAGAACCTGCAAGCCTACTCTATTTGCGACTCTTTTCAAGGCCATATGTCCAAAGGCTTATAGTTATGCTTTTGATGATTCTTCCAGTCTTAACAGATGCAGAGCTTCGCGGTACGTGATCACTTTTTGCCCACCTCCTTTTTGAAGTACCAAGTATCCTGGTTCTTCAGGGAAAGTGGAGCAAACTGGTATAAAATGTCATTAGTTGATATCTTCTTACAAGGAGTTATGATGTTACCTCATTGTATCTTTGTAACTTCTCTCGGTCAGAAAGCTAGTAAATGTCTTAAAGATAGAAGATGAAATGAATTACACTATTTCATTTGCCTCTCAGCCTCATATACTTCAATAATGAAATTACCAGCTAAAGTTTCACATGCAGAACTAAGCACACATTGGTAAATTCGAAATGGAGAAAAGATCCCTTGTTATACATACATGCTCGAGATTGAAGATAGTTTAAACTGAGAACTCATGTAAATCAGCTCAGTAAAAGATTCAAAACCTGGGATAGTAAGTATGATACATCAGCTAAAACCTGACATGTAAAAACTGCCTACTCAAAGTACTTTAATGGGATGCGTTTTGTTGTTCGGCACTTGATGTATCTTGGACATTTCCAGTCTCCGGTGGAGGACCTGATCCTAACAAGAGAGGAGGAGCTTGCTTCTTCTCAGTAGTGGTATTTGGATTTGCAGCCCATGCCCGAAGAGGGGGTTCGAAAAGCCTGCTAGCAACATCAGGTGGTGGTGCATCTTCTCCAGGGAGAACAAGAAGCCCTTTCTCTCGTAGGGAGGATGGTTCATTATAGCAGGCCTTCCATATGGAGTCTACCAACAGTCTCTCCTCTCTAGCTGCCCCCAAATCTTCAGACGACATCATGCTGATACCATTAATCCGTTCTTCAAGTAGTTGCTTCAATTTCGGTTCTCCCTCACTCAATCTGCCAGCGTTCCCTTCTGTGTTATCTTGAGCAAGTTCAAGAAGGCCCCGAAGGGCAGCCTCCCGCACCTCTGCATCGTCGCTCGACGCAAGATGCATCATAATGCGTGGGAATCCTAGCTCAGTCACAACACTGCAATCTGACCTATTCTCGTGCAGTAAGTAATGGATCAAGTTCAAGGCTTTCCTGCAAAGGGTTTGGCCCATAAGAAAGCATCAAAAGAGGAGCTATATGAAGAGTATATTATGGTGAAATAGCAGTTTACCATTGAAGAATTGGCATCAATCAGAATTCCTTAAAGTTCAGACTCAAAGCCCTTTTCTAAGTGCCTAAATTCACTATACTGCAGATGATTATTTATAACCAAATGTTACTACAGTATTACCTTTGGAATCTCACATTCTCAGATCCTAAAGCATCTTTCAAGGCTGCATAACCATTTGCCAGACGAAATGCAGTAACACCTAGCTTGTTGTGTCGGATTAAAGCTGAGATACGTGGAAATATTCCTCATAAACATCTTTTTCATAAGATATGCATATCAAAAATCTATCATCAAAGATTCAGGAAAACGATACTTACAAGATATTGCACCAAGTGCCTTGGTTCGGACGGTCATATCAGGGTCTGATGTGAAATTACTCAGTAAAGGCTCTAAGCCATTTGCTTCCATAACCAGTTGCTGACTCCGAGGATTATTCTGGACGATGGTGGTTACTACCTCAGCAGCCTTTGCTCGAATGTTAGAATGAGAGTTCTTCAGATAACCAAGGAGAGGGACCAAACCACCAATTGAATGAAGATCTGTCATTAATGCATAATTAGCCGAATAAACTAAGAAAATTTGATTTGATGAAAGAATGAAATAAGCATAATATCAACATATTGTCCATAGCTTAGATATAAGGAAAATATGAAAAAAGAGAGAGGAAAACTTCGCTACCACACAAACATCGACTGCATCAAGCCATGCTGAAAAGAAAATTGTTTGTGAAATGCAGAGAACATAAAGTGCATACCGATCTTGCAATGAACATGATCGTACGAACAACAAAACTAAATAACAAAAGCTTCAACAAGTTAGAGATGGTAATGGAGCATAAATTCCCAAAATTTATGGATAGAAACTTACCATTTGCCATGTCAATGGACTCAACATGCTCCTGTAGCTCATCCAACATATCTGTCAATTGCAAAAACGAATAAGAAAATTAAGAAACAACGTTAGTAGTAGAGAAAAAAATGCTCTGCTAGGTAACCAAGAAGCCTGGATAGGTACCTTCAATGTCTGCAGGAGTAACCCCCTGAGCTTCCAAAACGTGTTCTGGGGCTTGCATGACAAGAGTTATCTCCTTCATGCGCTTAATCACATCAACAGTCTGTGCTTGCATAGCCTCCATAAACCATTTTCGATCCTCCTCGCTAAAATAAAATGAGCAAATCAACTTAAATTAAAACAATAAAAGCAAAAGCACATAAAATCACGATTTTCAACTAAACGAAAAACCCAACTTAAGAGACCACCGAAAAAATACAAAAAAACAAGTTCCAAACTTTTGCTTGCTAGCTTCTCCAATATTTTAGGATTCATGAACACAAGTGAAAAAACCAACCCATCAGTGCATCAAAAAGAGAAAGTCGAGGTATTTACCTGAGATTGTGAGTCCCTTGAGTCCCATCAGAATGTGCAAGACTCCATTTGAGCAATCCCTCCCAGTTGGGTCCATCTTTGGCCATAACTACAGCTTCAAGATCACACAACACAACCAAAACAACCCAGAACGATAAACCAATAGAATTCAACAAAAGATTTTATCATAAATAATAAAAAATGAAGCTTTTTCGATGAGGATATATATAAAACCAGAAACACAACTCGCGAAATATCGACAGAGTTCAGGATTGTACGAGAATGGGTCTGGTCTAAAACTGAACGGAAGTAGGAAAGCGACCGCCTTATAACCTTTCTTTTGGTGGTGAGGCTTGTTGGGCCAAAAAACAACCTCTTAACCTGACCTATTCATATTTCTCATTGGTGTCTTAATTGGGCATGGAAGCTTTTTCTTGGGTTAGCTTTGTGACTCGTGTAAAAGAGACACTGGTTAGACTTAGGTCCATGAATGTTGGAAGTCCATCAACATTTTGTGTATAATATATTGAAATATAAAAATAAAATAATTATAACAATCTGTAATTTTTAAAAAGGTTTTTATGAAATATATGATCAGAATACATTAAAAATGAAATTTTAAAATGCATTAAAACTAGGAAATTATGTGCTTAAATTCTCATTTGAGTAGAAAAAATTGGGGAAAAAAAGGATTATTCACAAGTGTATAATTTCATATAAACTATATTTATAAAAAAGAAAGGTTTGAGGAATAAAAACAAGAGAAATTATCATAAAATAATTAAAGAAATATAAATTATTAAAATAAGATATTTTTATATTTTTATATAGTGAAAAGAAAAATTTTGTAATCAATTTTTCAATAACTTTTTATAAAAATGAGTATTAATAATTATTGGGTTAATTTTAAAAAATCTCAAGTTTTAGTAAAATTTGAAATTATAATATGAACTTTAAAAAGTTGTAATTAGATACTTAAACTTTCAATTTTTTATAATTCTAACCCAACATTACTATTTATGTTAACGTTGCTGACCTGGCTTACCACGTAAGACAGAAACCTTAAACACTTATATACGTACGACTTAATTAAATTTAATTAATCTACGTTATTTTGAGATTGAAATTCTTAAAGCAAACTCACTGCCTAAATATCTATAATTGAAAACTCTAAACTAATTCGTTCTTGCATAGAAAGAAAGAAGGTTTCAGGTGACAAATTAGAATTTCATTTAGATTGTTAGAAAATGTGTTATTATCATTTTGCACTAGCACAATAGAGTATCGTTAAAATTGAAAACCTTAAATCAATTTAATTTCACACAGGAATGAGAGCTTAGGGTGACAAATTGAGAATTCATTTAGAATGTTAGAAACTATGTCCTTGTCATTTAGCACTAATATGACAAAGTGTCTTTGTTTTGTATCAATATAAAAGTGTCTGATTTAAAGATTTCAATTCTAAAATGATGTAGTTTGATAAACTTGATTAAGTTTGACATATACAAGTATTTAGGATTTTTGCCTTATATAACAAATCATATTAGTAACGTTAATAAAAATACTAAAATCGAGTTATAATTGAAATTTTTTAAAAATTTAGTATTTAATTACGACCTTTTTAATATCGAATTTATTATAAAGGTCATAGTTTCTCCTTTGTATTTATGCAAAACGTGGCTTGAGTGATGTTAGGTGCTTTGCTTGACTGTCAAGCAAATGCAAGCCCAAGTTTTATCGGATCTACGAGACTTACACGAGAAACAATTATATACACATATAATATAATAAAACCACAATTCTAATTTTTAATTTATTTCAAAAGAGATTATAGTTTTCATATCATTTTCATATCTTATCGTCGTCGTCGTCATATTCTGAAGTTTCACAATGAAACACAGTCTGAAGGAGTCTGATAGTACCCAACCTTATCCCTACATTATAGAGAGACTGTTTCTAATAGACTCACATGCAAATGTGACAAGAATAATATAGATGTTGGTTGAAAAAGTAAATCCGTAAAGAATACAACAGAAACGGTAAATAATGAATATAATAATTAATACATAAAATACTAAAATTAAAATAGATAATAATAAATAATAATAATAATATCATAAGAGCGAAAATTTCAAAAAATTCATAAAACATCCAAACAAAATATACTAATTAATCATTTTCAGACATACGATTACATTTTAATTCTTCTGTTCCCAAATTCCTATTTTACTTGTGCTCAAAGCCTCTCAGCTATACTTACTCTCAACCTTTCTGGAATTGAGCACTTGAAATGACAAATAACAGGGATGATATCTCTTATTCTGATTAATTAGTTTTTGCTATCTTCTATCAAATCTCATCTACACATTTATATCAAGTCCTAAATAAAATTAAGTAATACATGACTGAACACCTAACAGAAACAAAACACTCCAACTTCAAATAATATCTATACCAACTTGTATTAAATGCTAAAGTTGGTGCTGCCAATGGTTTTGTCGGTCTTGGCTTGAAATAATGTTTTTATATCTAATTAATTTAAACTAATCGAATTACATTAATCTTTCCGAATTTAAAATTTTAATAAATTTAAATTTGTTCAGGCGGTCCAAATCGAAATGTTGATGTCATTCGAAACAAGGGGCATATCATCTTCAAAGCCACCCATCTTTTTTTACTATTGTTTCTTTCTTATCTGTTTTTCATTTAGCAAAAGGGATAAATTGTCTATGCTATTTAAAAAAACAATTAAATTATTTATTTATTTATTATTATTATTATTTAAATAAAGTATAGATGAAATTATTATCACATTACACGAGGCAGAATATCTCTTTAAAATTTAATTTTTAAAAAATTATTCATAATTTTAAAAAAATTAAGTTTTTGATAATTTTTATATCTACTTAAAATGAAGTCATCATTATTTTCTGATTTCCAATAAATATGGAAAAATCCAACTTGATTTGATAAATGATAAACATTTACGGCAAACAAAGAAATTAAAGAGGAAAAAGAGCTTAAATTCCACGCTTTTAGACGCGCTTTTATGGATCTTCCACGCGAACTCCTACGCGCATACGCTCAAACCCCACTAGGAAGCCATTTTTGACCTGTGTTTTAACCTTGCCATGTCCCATTTTCACCTGCTGACTTAAAAAGACTCCATCTTTCTCACTCAAAACTCTTCCAGATTGAATCTTTTGCATTGGGTTTTGAGTTTGTTCTCTAACAATTATTGGTATCACTTCGATGGCTTCGTTTAGATCCTCTTTTTGGTGTTATAGATGCAACCGCTTCATCCGGGTTCGAGTCAGACCCGACCAAGATTCAATCCTCTGTCCGGATTGCGACGGCGGCTTTGTGGAAGAAATCGGAGCTACCCCATCTCGCTCCCCGATTCATCCCCGCTTGCCGGGCGTTGGAATTCATATCGGCGATAATTCGGATTCGGGTCCGATCGCAACCCCAAGAGTACGACGAATTCGACGCAGAGGCGGCGGAGGAGATCGCTCACCGTTCAATCCGGTTATTGTTCTCCGCGGCCCTCCCGACGGCGGCGGTACAAACGATGGGAATTCCGGGAACTTCGAATTGTATTATGATGATGCTTCCGGGTTGGGTCTTCGACCTTTACCTGCAAGTGTGTCGGAGTTTTTGATGGGTTCCGGGTTTGACAGGCTTTTGGATCAGTTGGCTCAGCTGGAAATCAACGGCGTTGGTCGGTTGGAGAGCCCACCGGCTTCAAAAGCGGCAATAGAGTCAATGCCTGTGATCAAGATACAATCATGTCATGTCTCAATGGACTCTCATTGTGCCGTTTGTAAAGAAAAATTTGAGTTCGACACCGAAGCTCGTGAAATGCCCTGTAAACACATTTATCATTCGGATTGTATACTCCCATGGTTGTCAATTCGCAATTCGTGTCCGGTTTGCAGACATGAATTGCCTACAGATGTGCGTGGGAGTGGAAGAAGTTCGCCAGAATCTGATGAGGAGTCGGTTGGATTGACCATTTGGAGACTGCCCGGCGGGGGTTTTGCGGTGGGAAGGTTTACCGGTGGGCGACGGGCGGCAGAGCGTGAATTTCCGGTTGTTTTCACAGAAATGGATGGGGGTTTCAATGGTAGTGGTGTGCCTAGAAGAGTACAATGGGCGCCAAGTGGACGGCAGTCAAGAGAGAGTGGAGGGTTTCGTCAGGTTTTTAATAATTTTGTTTCGTTCTTTGGGAGGATTGGTAGGAGGAGAAGGAATGCAGGAGCGGAGAGGAGGTCAAGGAGGCGCGGTGAGACTCGTGTTATGGATGATAACAGATGGTGAATCTTTTTCCCCCTGATCCAAATCAATACTGTAATTAAACAACTCTTTCATGTTAGTTTGATTATCTAATTGCTGATGCCAACAATGTTCCTTGCAAGGAATGGAATTTTTGTATATTGTATGATTGGTTTTACTGTATATAACTATCTTCAGGATTGAAGATGTATTGCTTGCTTTAAAGTTTTGTCAATGAGAAAAGTTTTGAATGACAGGAGATTAGTTTACTTTCCTAAGGAAGGAAAGCAAGAAAGTTAGCAGAAGGCTGCCAACTATTGTGATCCATTAGTCTTTTTAGGCCTGAAAATATGTTGCTAATGTCTAATGAGTTCTGATGTGCAATCTATGCATTCTTTTCCATTTGGTTTTAGATTCATGGTGTCCATCTGCTGTTCTTTCTGGACTTCCCATTGCTGATTTTGAAACTGAAACTTACTACTGGGAAAAGAGGTCCTTGTGCACATATTTGGGTTTGCTGGTATAAATAAGGCTATGTTTGATTCGGCCTAAAGTTTTTAATGGAATGTAATAGAATGTAATTGTTTATAACGAAATTGAATGTAAATAGATATAATATTATAAAATCATTATTTGAGAGGGATAGAATGGTTCATAATGTAATATAGTTTACATTCTATTTTAAACTTTCTGGTAACTTATTTTTACTGTTTAGGATAAAATGAGATATAATGTGAAACCCTTTCTTTCTATCATATTTCATTTCATTCCATTATAAACCTTCGTTCCAAACGATGGAATAATACGATATTATATTTCATTCCATTAATAACCACCCAACTCTTAGGCAATGAGCAAGAATCATTTGATCGCCAGTATTGAATAGATAGACTGCAAATGGTTGTGATCCATGCTTAGATTGTGATTGCAGTAGATTCTTTACAGTTGTATGATAGTATCAAGAACTTGGAGTTCCCTCTTTTGTATTCTTGTGAATGATGCCTATAAGTCAGTTTAATGAGCTTTTTTTTCTGAATGAGTTTGGTTCTTTGCTCTTTATCATTGTCCCCATGGTTATACGCATTCACAAGGCATCATTGGTTTCTGTTTAATTTCCTTTTGTTGGCGTGAGAAAATTCACTTGAGAACTTTCTTTGGTGGAAGAATATTTCTAGGAAGCCCCAAGTTGTGATAAAGCAGAACTCTAAACTCGGGACCAGTTTCCAGATTGTTATTCTGATCAGAGTTTACCATGTAGTTTTGCCAGGGAAACTAAAGAAGTGGGGAAATTTCATTTTTTGTTGGATTTTGCTTGAGTTCTAAATTATGGTTTTAAGGGAAATTATGTTTTGTCTATTGATTTCTTGTTAGTTCCATACATGTCATGCAACTTTATTTTTATAGTTTGTCAGTCACTGATATGGAGATAAGATTCATTACTGTCTTATTCGCTGATGTTTCTTAAAGCTTGAGTTCAACAATGGATATTAATTGAACCATTCTGTATTGTCTTATGTGAAATACTGGCAATTAACTCTTGTACCATTCTAGGTTGGTTTTGGAGGAAGCAAATCGAAGTTTATATCGTGATTTCCAACTTTACACGTTTGCGATTTAGAATGTGGATCAGTAAGCCTTGGTTTGTTGCCGAGGAGTTGTGGTTAGTTTGTGAAAAACCGTAGGCTGTAGTAGTTTCGCAAAAATCTTCGACTTATCGCAATCGTTTTTAGAACAATCAAATATTAGAAAAATTAAATGTATAAATATAAATTAATACCGAAATTTATACAGCAGGAAAATTTTCTGTTGTATAGGTTTAGTATTTCAGTTCTGATACAACCTGATCTAAAAGTTAACCATAAGGCAAATTAATATGAACGATTGGAGGTCCTAAAAAGGATTAACATCCAAGTGATAAATTAAGGCCAGTGACCTGCTGGAAATTGTTTTTTTTTTAATTTTTGGTTACAAGGAAAAAAATAAACAAAACAACCACTCCAACGGCCTAACTATCGTGGAGATCTGCGGTACAAAACTATGTGATTATCACGCTGCAAATGAGCCACTAACGTCGGAGACTCCTGAAGAATATGTAAGCCTGAGTAAAAAAAAAAACTGCAAGAGTGACCAGGCTATTTATTTACTGGTTTTCCTCACGATACATGTGCTGAAACTTCACCTCACAAGCTTGGTGAAATAGATCACAGATACCTACCATAAAAAAAAAGTACTCAATCGAAAGTAAATTAGACGAAGATAAAATATTTATCACTTCTAAAAAATCCAATTCAACCGTAACTCGACGGTTTGCAAGCGTGTAGGCCAAGTGAAGACCCGAGTGATACCGTTAACGTAGCAGTTAGAGATGGTCTCGGATGTGATGCTCAGGGCCCTGCTTATTTCTCCCATAACGTGTCCGTCTTAAGCACTAGAGCCTGGTCGTTGCTGGGACCAACCTTATCCAAACGTCCGCCATCGAATCCTTTTTAAAAACATCCAATCTCCCTGAACCCAAATTTTGCAGCCACTTTTACGCACTTCCTTCTCAGAAAAGTTCAGTTCTTGGGGGGTGAAAATGATGGCAACGCTAGCTCCTAGTCATTCTTCTTTTGCTAAAACTTCATCAAAGCGATGGGTAGTCGCAAGTGCTGGATTCCAGACTCTGAGAAAACCAGAGAGAGTTGAATCCTGGAATAGAACATACAAGAACAAGACTAACCAAATGAGACCGTTGACGGTGGTTGCGGCTGTTGGTGACGTATCAGCTGATAGCACCACCTACCTCATCGCCGGTGCAGCTGCGGTGGCTTTGCTTGGAACTGCCTTTCCTATATTTTTCTCTAGAAAAGACCTGTAATTGCCTCTCTTCCTCCGTATTTCTTTTCTTTTTTTCTTGTGATTCAACGTTGTTTTTTCATTGCTGTTATTGCCTTTAGGTGTCCTGAGTGTGATGGAGCTGGCTTTATTCGGCAGTCTGCAGCAACCTTGAGGGCTAATGCTGCACGCAAGGACCAGGCTCAGATCGTCTGTCCTCGTTGTAATGGTCTTGGCAAGCTTAACCAAATTGACAAATAATCCAAGACTGTTAACTTCCTATTCTGTAATTTTCGCTTGCTTTCTTTGTATCATCCATCTCTAAAAGTTACATTACGTCGGCAATTACTTGTATTTGTACCTATTGAACAAGAGGTTTTAGCAATAATGTTGTCCTTCAACTCTGTGGTTCATTCTACACTCTGAATCCTTGTATGAGAACCATTCCAAAGATGAAGAAGATTACTTGGCAGTAAAATCTGCCAACTGGGAACTGATTACAACTTTATGAGTAATAATCAACGAGATTTTAGTTAAGAGATTAGCTTAAATCAAACAAATCGTTTGATCAGAACTCTTTAACAATAATAAAGATGCACATTCTGATAGATACAGGATTACTGTCGACTCGAATGGTGACTATGGTATCCAAAAAAGAGATTTCAGTCAAGAATGATAGAGAACTCTGTAGAGATTTTATTAGAGCAAGCTCCCCCTCGTGGTATAACCATGCCTACACCAATTGTTTCATAATGACCAAAACTACTCTTCCCATTCCGAAAGTTCAGCCGTATCCCCTCCCTACTCGTTCTCTCTCAACTTGCCCACGTGGCAGCTGACTCTCCTCTCTTTCTTGATTTGTTCCTGTGAGCTTAGGTTTTAAGGGGCTTAGGTTGTGTGGGCTGGTTATCTTGAGTAAGGGATGGGGTCTTAGATAAAATAAGTGAAGTGCTAACAATTCCCACATCCTCAATAGCACCTTGTCCTCAAAGTCAATAGAAGGGAATTGACCCTTAACGAAATCTACATCCTTCCAGGTTGCCTCCTCTGCTGGCTTAGCCTTCCAGCGGATAAGTCATTGTTGAATAGCTTTGCCCTAGGGCTTGATGATGCATGAGGTCAGGATTGCCTCTGGCTCAACCATTTCAGAAATGTCGACCTTTAACCCTTGACGAAAATCTTGCTCAATAAGGTGATCACCCACTATCCTTTTAGGTGGGAAACATGAAAAATTGAATGTACCTTGGATGTAGGTGGAAGCTGTAATTTGTAAGCAGCTTGCCCTACCTTTCCAATGATTTTAAAAGGGCCATAATATATTGCACAAAGCTTAGGACATATGCGTTTTGCCATGGTGAGCTGTCTATGTGACCTTAGTTTAACATAGACCAACTCTCATTCTTGGTACTTTACCTCCCTCCTATAAGTATCTGCAAACTTCTTCATTGTAGACTAAGCACGAAGTAGGTTATGCTTAAGTTGCTTATCTCTATCAACCAAAGCCAATGCCACTGATTCCACTTAAGTCTCTACTTGGGAGAAATGCAATATAGATGGTGGTAGGCAACCACAGACAACTTCAAAAGGAGTCTTCTCAATTAAGACATTGTAGATAGTATTATACCAATACTCTGCCCAAGATAACAAGTGGACCAATTTTTAGGTTGCTTTGAGGCGAAACAATAAAGATAAGTTTCCAAACACCTATTAACCACTTCCGTTTGACCGTCTGTTTGGAAATGATAGGAAGAACTCATCTTCAATACTGTTCCTTGTAACCTGAACAACTCCTTCCGAAAATTACTGGTGAAAAGAGGATCTCTATCACTAGAAGAACTCATCTTCAATACTGTTCCTTATAACCTGAACAACTCCTTCCGAAAATTACTGGTGAAAAGAGGATCTCTATCACTTAGGATGGAAGTAAGGATACTATGCAGCTTCACCACATCTCGTATGAACACTTCAACTACTGTTTTAGTCTTGAATGGGTGTTTTAAAAGTAGGAAATGAGTATATTTTGACAACCGATCCTCTACCACCATTATGACTTTGTAACCTTGGGATTTGAGAAGCATTGTAATGAAATCCATTGAAACTCCATCTCATACCAATTTAGGAATGGGCAAGGGTTTGGCATGTGGCACATTCACGTACAAATTTTTGTATTGATAACTTCATTCCTAGCCAAAATAAGCCACTGGCCAACTTTTTGTAGGTCTTTAGAAAACCAGAATGTACCTCTAGGGAAAAAGAATGATACTCTTTAAGTAAATAGGGAATTAATGTTGAAGTAGGAGGGAGAACTAACATGTTCTTGTAGAATAATAAGCTTTCCCTTAAATGCTACTCTGGTTTAGATTTCAGATTCTGTTGTAAAGCTATCGTGAGTGAATTCAGCTCTACATCCTCCTTTATGTCCTTCCGAACCACGTCCATATCAAGCCAAAATGAAGTAGAAATTGTCATAAATAACAATTTGTCTTCTTCCATTCTAGATAAGGTATCTGCAGCCCCATTTTGTTTCCTAGGCTTATAGATAACTTCAAAGTCCAAGCCCAAACAACTTAACCTGCCAATATTGTTGGTATATTGATGAAATTTTCTGGTCTAATAGATGCTTTAGGCTCTTGTGATCTGTGTAGACTTTGAAATGCTTCCCTACTAAAAAATGCTTCCAATGTTGAATAGCTAGCACTATCGCCATTATTTCTTTCTCATAACAGACTTGGAGTAAGTCGACTCAGCTAGTGCTTTGTTGAAGTAAGCTAATAGGCGGCCTTTTTGCATTAGGACAACACCAAAGCCCCTCCCTCCCATATGCATTTTGTAGCCGCATAAATGGTGCGATCCTTCTGTCGACGAGGTTCTCACCCATGTGAACCATTTATCAATTTTTCCTCACCAGAAGAAGAAGACACAAGGTGGGTTAGCACCGGTGAACCTTCTCCTCCTTCACCCACACTATGCTTCTCTGGGTTTTTGTCCGTAAGAGTTTGAAATCCTTCTCTCAATTTTGACTGTAGAAGGCGTTGGGACTTTGCCAGTGACTCGACGCTAGCCATCAATGTACTTAACTGTGTCCTTAGGTCCTTCAGAGTAGAATCGTGAGACTTAACCAACCCTTCCTGGGCTGAGAGAAATAATTCTTGTCTCCTAAGAGACACTTCCACTACAAAGACTCTAGCTTCCATTCGCTTTTGCATGCAATCTCTACCCTTTTAGTCTCTCAATGAAGCACCAATTGATAGAGAATTCTATAGAGATTTTATTATTGATGCATATGAAAGATGAAAACAAGTTGGAGCAACCGAGCAAGCCCCCCCTCCAAACATAACCAGGCCTAAACCAATTGTTTCTGTTAAGATATATTTTTATATATCTAAGTATTTAGTTTTGGCATTTTAATTGGACATATAAGATATAACTTGTAGAATTCTACACTACTTTGGAGTCTATCATTATGGTGATATTGAATTATTTTACTGCTGAATTTTGTTTTTACTACTAGACATGTTGGTAAGTTACTGTGGGTTTGTGTTGATTTTGTGGATTGAAGAATATTAAAGAGATGAGGTTGTTGCGTGTTTGAATTTGAAGTGATGGTTGCATTGTTGTAGTGAGACTCTTATTGCTTGTGGGATTGCGCACATCTCCTAATCACTGTAGAAGTCTATCAATGTGGCAAGTGCGCAAAAACCAAGTTGGATTTAGTGTTCGACAATGAAGTTGGTGTTGTGTGTGTGAAGTATTTTGATTATTGAATAAACACAGTAGCATTGTGCATGTCTTCAGTGAGAGCTAAATATACGTGTGTTGTGTGATACAAGTCTATGGGGTAGTGGGTGTGTGCGTTAATTGCTTATTGGGAAACACATTGCGTTAATTGAGCATGTCTCTATAGTTGAAGGAAATCTCGCGTCGGTGTTGGATAAGAAAAGAAGAAGTGGGCATTAGATAAGAAAAGAAGCAGTGGGTGAGGGCCGTCATTTTGGCAATCAAAAGAGTAGTGGCTTGTGTGGGAGTTTTGGATATAAACAGTGTAGTGGGCAAGGACCATTGTGTGCTGTGATTTATTACGAAGGAGTTGGAATGGTGCGGATGTTATTGTGGCTAGTCTACCTTGGTAATCAAACGGCGTGAGCTAATGTTCGTTGCCTAGGTCTCAAGATAACGTTGCTGGAATTTTTCAGAGCTGTGGCTTCTTGTTGATGTTTATAGGAATCAGCTCATTGTTGTTGCGACAACTTCCAGATTTATTTCAGTGAAGCTGAACCTTTCGAAAAGTTGTTCTTCTCTTTTATCTCAAGTGTATTATTGTTTTATTCTTAGTTGATTGATTACTTGAGTTATTTGCTTATTATTCTTTCTGAAAAACCAAAATGGTTAATTATTTCGCAAACTTTCTGCAAACTTATTTGGCACCAACAAAATAAAAACAAGAAAAATCGAAATAATAAAAACACCAAAAATTTGGTAACGCAGTTCGACACACCTTGCCTACATCTGCGAAATCCTCACCCAGTTTAATAACTTTCACCGAAGTATAATAGATTTATTTGAGACTTTACTGAGCCGACATCACTCAACCCTTGACACTATCTCTCAACCTCATTTTTCGTGAAAGAATTTCACACCCAATAATATGACCGACTCGTGTTAATCTCGTCAAAGAATTTTTCTAAACACTTTTAATTAAAAGACAATTAATAAAAATAACTCAATTAATAAATCAACTAAGAATAAAAACAGAATATACTTGAGACAAAAAAGCAGACAACTTCCCTATAGGTTCAGCTTCTCTGAAATAAATCAGAAAGTTGTTCACACAAAAATAGGTTGATTCATGGAAATTCCAAAACCAAGTTGCAACTGTCGTTGATACTACCCATACCGAATCCACCTCTGCCACACCACTGAAAAAAATTCCAGTAACGTTATCTTTAAGAAGATCCGAAAAAATCAAAAGCTCACTCATATACGAGATTTCCTTCGGTGCAACTTGTCTCCAAAACCTTAAGCCAATTAACACCCACACCTCCTTTTATAAAACCCACGACTTATAAAGACCAGAACACCCAACACACATAAGCTACTTCTCTATGTTTACATGATAGTCATGCAGGCAATAAGGCATTTAATGCTTCTTTGAATTTGCGTGAAACGAATAATGCCAATCGGTCTAAGTCTTTTTCTTTTCAAGAGAGAATGTTATATACAACATAAATATTCAATATAGATAGAGACGCTCACCAATACTCCAAAAACATTGCCGCACACACACCATCTTTAACAACTCCACACCCACGTTACTTTAATGCCTGCACGTCCCTCCAAGTGCTACACACACACCACTCTTCTGTTATCACTCACTTACATTAGAAATTAACTTCAACTGTATCACAACACACTTAAGTTAGAGATAGACATCAACAATAGATAGGAGATGTGCACAATCCTTTAAATATTAAGAGTCCCACTTTAATCAAGAGTCCCACTTAAAATAAAATTTTATCACAACTGAACCATTATCCAAATACCTTTTAAATCCAAGTCAATATCCAACTAATATCTTATATGTTTAATTAATAAATAATGCCAAAACATATATCCTAACACTTTCATTAAAAGATTGATTGAGAAAAATCATCTGTTGAGGTTAATACGACGCGGTAGTACTATTGGGTGTGAAATTCTTTCACAAAAAGTGAGATTGAGAGATAGTGTCAAGGGTTGAATGACGTCGGCTCAATAAAACCTTGGATAAATCTATTGTACTTCGGTAAAAATGATTAAGCTGGGTGAAGGTCCGAGATGTAAGCAAGATGTACCGAATTGTGTTACCAAATTTTCGATGTTGATTTATTGTTGGTGCTCTTAATTTTCTGATTTTTTGTTTGCTAAAAACGAATCAAAAAATTTGCGAAACGATTACCCCTTTCGGGTTTTTCAATTTCACAATGACAAAACTAGTCTTCCCATTTTGAATGTTCAGCTATATCCCCTAACCACTCATTCTCTCTTCATAACCACCTTTTAAGAAACTTGCCTACGTGGTAGCTGACTCTCCTCCCTTTCCCAATTTGTTCTTACGAGTGTAGATTTTAGGGGGCTTAGGTTGTGTGGGCTGGTTATCTTGAGCAAGGGATGGGGTCTTAGATAAAATAGGTGAAGCGCTAATAAAGAAGGTATTAGTAAATGTTAGTTCCTGGTCTAGAAGAAGTGATCTGAATTCTTTTGTGTCCTATGCTCATGTTTCAAATTTCTGCTTCTTGATTGCCAATGTGTGCACATTCAAGGAGCTATGTTCCTATGTTTATATGGTATAAGAAACCAAGTCTTTCTGCACATTCTATAACCCCAGAAATATTCCCAAGATTGAGGAACCAGGAAACATGATCTGTATATTGTCTTGTTATGGTTGGGATTGTGGTCTGATTCAATCCACGTGGAACTAACAGTCCTAGACCTCACAAACTTACCTGTAGAAGTTGAAACTTTGGTTTCAGTTTTTCAGGTCATGCAGTTCTTCAAATTTTTACTCTTCCATGAAAGACTTGTCAAGAATCTCATCAGTTATACAAACCAGGCAAATTGATTCTCTATTAACTTATCTGAACATATTCTTAATTGTTTGTTGATGTTGGACATTGTTTTAATACTACAGAGATAACTATCTATCAAATTATCTTTGCTGCTTACAACTGCAACTATATTCTGGCACAACACAAGTATAGGATTTTACTTTGTTTCTGATATTGCAGCTTCATTGAGAGACTGTGACCCCATTGGCAAAAGTATCCATTCGGTACACCTCACATGTTGCGCTGAGTTTGGAAGAACTTTTGCCTTCAGCTCAATGGAGACTTGCTTTGTTTGGCTAGTCATCAGAACCATATTAGTGCCTTGAACTTTAGCTACGTGTGCCCTTCTTAGATAAGGAACTTTCCCGGTCATTCCGAGTTGATTTCATGTGTTTCTATGGTGCCATAGAGGCCAGTAAGGTGTAGAACCCCCAACAGAAAATGTGAACGGAAAGAGAAATTCTTTCAGCTTTCCTCTTTATGACTTAATTGGTGCAGATTACCTGTTCAGTATAGCAGGATCTTTGCTTGAAGCGATCATTGTAAATTCTTATGCCGAACAGATTCAATATGGATTCTAAGAACCTGCAGATACTCGGAATGAAATGTCATGTAATTCCCTTTGTGTCAGGCAGTACAAATAACTCGGAGTAACCATGTTCACCATATTAATGTGATAAGTTCTGCAGATTGATTATTGTTGATTTGTGTTGTTTCATGAAGCCAGCTATGTTGAAGATTGTGGAGGAGATTGCACGTTCGGTTAGAGTGAAGAAGATGATCAAAATGAAGAACAAGCTTTCAGCAGTAAAGAGGAAGTTAGAAATGATGATTTTGGTGGCAATGCAGAAATGCT
>JANVCQ010000005.1:46755033-46768293 GCA_025531925.1 Erythroxylum plowmanianum | reverse complement strand
CATGAGCAAGAAAATGCATTTCCTTAATCTCTCTTTGAACTTACATGCATTGAAATTTTAGGTCCTAACCCTTAATACGGGGACGGGATGTTACATAAGGTACGAATTAAAATTCATGTTTTATTATGATTTAGTTGTTAATCATTTTATAGAATTAAAGTATCTTAACATTTAAGAAATCAAAATATGAAAAAATAGTAATTGTTCCGATTATTTCGCTGCAGTTGGAATTGAATCCCATCCTAATTTCCTAACAATATGTATAATTATTATTTATAATTTATAATTTCAAAATATTTTCGAAGTAAAATATATTGTGTTAGAAAATTAAAAGACCTATTTAAAAGAATCTAACACCCGCTTATAAAAGCAATAAATGTAACAACCACTTAAAATAGTTTACATATATCAAGCTTAAAATAGTTATAACAATTTTTATCATAATTAATTTTTTATTAAATATGATATTTTTCTTATAAGACATTATAAATATTTATATTATACTTTAATTTTTATAATATGTGTTAATTTACTTTCACAATGTTTTATACATGCATGTTTTTATAATTAGAGTTAATTTTATTCTTTTGTATATTGATACATTAAGATCAATAAGGAAATTAACTCTTTTAAATTTTATATAATTAAATTTATGCATGTTCAATATTATTCATATATAGTAATGTCAATGGGTCGGGCTGGAACTGAGCTCACTAAGGCCTAAGCTCGATCAACGATCTCTTTAGAGTCCAACCCCAACCTCAACCTAACCTATTTATTTTTATTTTTAAAATTAAAAAAAAATTAAAAAACAAAATCATCTTTTGCAAAGCGACAAATTTTTTGTTATAAGTGTTGGGCCTTAGGTCAGGCTA
This sequence comes from Erythroxylum plowmanianum, assembly GCA_025531925.1. Lineage (NCBI taxonomy): Eukaryota > Viridiplantae > Streptophyta > Magnoliopsida > Malpighiales > Erythroxylaceae > Erythroxylum > Erythroxylum plowmanianum. The sequence goes on along the minus strand of JANVCQ010000005.1, from coordinate 46,767,418 downwards.
CGCCTAGGCAACTTGAGCCTAAGTCCCGCCTAAGCCTCGATCAACACCAGTCTAGCCTATTATCATAGGCGAGCCAATGTGGCCAGGCTCATGCCGGAGCCCAAATGTCATTTCTATCTCTATATGTATTGTATAGATATAAAATATAAAATGAAGAAGTTTAAATGCATTAATATCACACACGATATTCTTCTTCTTTATACATGTGCATGGGTATTAATAAATATATTTTTAAATATTATTTACAAATATGTTTCTATTAAATAGCTTTAAAATGAATATAAATTAATATATAAAACACGTTTAAAGTTAAATCTACTTCTTAACAATCCACATTATCTTTTTATTTTTTTATTATGCATGAATGTTTAATAATGTACAAATTTAAAGTTTAATTATTTTAAATAGTTCATGAATCTAGAATAGTAACCTTCTTATAAATGCAATTATTTTTAGTTATTAACTCCTTCTATAATGTAAATATACTCATATTAAACATCTAAAAATAAATATAATTTATATTAATTTAAAATATATCCATTTGATATATATTATTAGGATAATATAAAAAGTTTACAATTTTATTTATAAAATAAAAAAATTTAATATATTTTTTATATAATAAAATTTAAAGAAAGAATCAAGCCTCTTTGGTTAAATACAAATTGAAAAATATAATGTATTTGTAAGTTGTAAATCATTGTCTAAAGTCAAATATAATTATATGTTTAAAATATAAACACAAATTGTATATGTCATGAATTTTTAATGTACTTATTTAGAAGAAAGAAGTCTTTTGTTTCATAAATGTATTATTTTTTAAATAATTTATATTATATCCTGATTTTATAATTTTGACTATTCAAAATAAATGTTAGTATGAGTTATACATTATTATTATAATATATCGAAGAATGACCATAATTTATACTGTATTTTAATTTTTCAATGGATTTATTAGTATAATAAAAAAAGTTATATAATTTTATATTATAACTCAATTTTATACATTTATTTATTCAAAATTACAAATATTATATTTCGATTTTCTAAAAATACGTACATATAAATTTTATGAATTGCGTGTATCATAAAAGAACTTCTTATATGATTTATAGATTATTATATATTTTTTTAAAAATTATGTATTTATAAGGATTTTTCGGTTTCTCTTTAAAAGAAAGAAAAAGAAGCACACAAGAGATTTTATTAGTACATAGTGCAAAAGTATAGAACAGATTGTCTTAAGACAGCATCTGTTTGATCGCCAAAGCCAAGTCTGGTATGACTACCACAGAGAAGACAGTACATATTAAGAAATTAACAACCATGTTCGTAAGTACAGAAGTAAACATCAGAAGCTGTTAAAGATTTCTACAATTAAACAACCGACAGGTGACAATAATTCGCAGCACCACACCGATGTTTTGCCTTTCTTAGCAAGCATAAACCATGTAGGAGGTTGAAGTTGAACCCAGGACTACCAAGCCCTCAAAACCAACTTGATACTTTGCAATGAATATCTCCAATTTTTGATTGTAATGAATGTTTTAAAAATCGGTTCGAAAATTATACGGATAGGATAATAAATTTCAGGTTTAAAAATTTATTATTATTGGATCGTCATAAGATCGAATAAATTTGTAGGATTTAAAATATGATTAAAGAAAATTGTCTTTACCCATCAAATTAATTAATGTTTAATTTAAAAATTGATTTATAAATGAAAATTAATTAATTATGATTTATAAAACCTAACTAATATTATGAAAATTAACTAATTAATTAATAACTCGATTTTTAATAACAATGATTATTAAAATAAATTGAATTAAAGAGTTAAAATTGAACCAAAAAATTTATCAATTTAATATTTTTATAGTTGAATCGACCAAATCAGTTCAATTTTTTAACAATTGATTACAATAAATATGGTAATTCCTCTTTTTAGGAGGGAGTATTCCAAATAACTAAATATGGTAATTCAGGTTTTGATTATCTTATGATGCACCAATTCATTTTGGTATTAAAAGTTTCCAATTTATAATTGATTGTATAAAATTAGCATAATATTATGCAGAGTACCTGAAAAAAAATTAAAACAAAATAATTTTGTATTGAATATCTTAAAAGATTCATTTATAAAATAATAGTTTATAAATAAAAGAAATAATTAAGAGATTATTTATAATTAATTACTTAACTATTTTTACAATATTATGCAATTAACTTAATATCCTAAGTAGTTCTATAATAAACATATTTTAGGAACTACTACTCTATGTTTGTATTATATGCAGTCATTTAGGGGCCTTAACTGGTGATCTGGGCTGTTTTCCACTCGACGATGAAGCTTATCCCCTATCGTCTCATTGATCGACCTTAACCCGATCGACCTTAACCCCTGTTATTTTGAGGTCATATCTAGTATTTAGAATTTGCTTCGATTTGGTACCGCTCTCGTGGCCTGTACCGAAAGAGTACTTTACTCTTAAATGTCTAATCAATTATTGCACCTTCGGCAGAACAACTCAAAAAATAAAGAAGTATTGCTAATTTCTTCAGGGTTGTTCCAAGTTCAAAGTACCATTTGTACCGATTTCTATTAGCAAAGAAAAACTTCATATATATATATATATTTGTGTCAAACATGTTCCATCTCATCTTATGTTTAGGTCTTGAGACATTCTAACAATGTCAGTGTCTGATATTCTAAATTCTAAAAGATATACGCCACAAGAAGTGGCAGTTTGGGGACTTCAAGATAAAACCGTTAAGAGTTAGAATAAGATAAGATTGTCTAACTTGAACATCACTCTAAAATTAAGCACGACCTGCTCCTACTCGATCGACTGACCAAAATCCTAATTTGTTTCTGAAGGAATTGTGGTGTCTTCAATGAAATCTCAGTTTCAATCACCTAATTAACAAACCCCACATTTCCTTCTAACTCACCACTATATAAATTTCCAGTCCTGCTCGTCCTCTTAACATCCAATCAAATCAAGTTTGTTTGGTCTCTTTTTCATCATCCCTGTCAACAGACAGTAGTCGTATCAGGAAAAAAACCTGACATGGGTTCTAACAATCTCCAAGCAACAGCTTTCCTGATGAAGGCTATGATCGTTGCATTATGTGGTTTCTGGATATGTCCTGCTCTCGCAGCAGGAAAGCATGCAGGAAGTACTAGACACTATAAGTTCAACGTATGTATGGTTTTATCATTTTTGTTAGTTCTTAATCAGGATAGTCCAGGAATTTACTTAACTGTGTTGTGTTTTCCGTTTTACAGATTCAGATGCAGAATGTGACAAGATTGTGCCAATCTAAAAGCATTGTTACTGTCAATGGGAAGCTCCCAGGGCCTCGGATCATAGCTAGAGAAGGTGATAGACTCTTGATTAAGGTGGTAAACCATGTCAAGTACAATATCACCATCCACTGGTATGAAGAAGCAGCATTTCTTTTTGTTCTTTTGTACCTCTTCTGATCGAAAAATTCTAATCAATGTTGAGTTCTACTTGGAGGCAGGCATGGAGTGAGGCAACTGAGGAGTGGGTGGGCTGATGGACCTGCATATATCACGCAGTGTCCAATTCAACCAGGGAAATCATTTGTATACAACTTCACAGTAACTGGACAAAGGGGGACATTGTTCTGGCACGCACACATCTCCTGGCTTCGAGTCACTGTTTATGGACCTATCGTCATCCTCCCCAAGAAAAATGTTCCTTACCCGTTTCCACAACCCTTCAAAGAAGTCCCAATTGTCTTTGGTAAAATACAAGATTAATCAGAAGGAAGAACTGCAAAATGAGCCTCCATTTTCGAATTTCCTGATGATATATAGTTATGGTTTTGCTTGAACTTGCAGGTGAATGGTGGAAAGCAGACACTGAGACGATTATCAACCAAGCAACTCAAACAGGAGGAGCACCAAATATTTCTGATGCTTATACCATTAATGGTCTTCCAGGGCCTCTATATAACTGTTCTGCGAAAGGTGGTTCAGCTTGTAGTATTTATTTTATATAATACGTGAATTTTGACAGTTTAGAAGTTTAACTGAAGATCCACTAGTGCAGATACGTTCAAGCTCAAGGTTAAGCCTGGAAAAACCTATCTTCTCCGTTTGATCAATGCTGTACTCAACGACGAGATGTTCTTCAGCATTGCGAACCACAGTCTCACGGTGGTTGAAACCGATGCAGTCTACGTGAAACCCTTTAAAACTCACACTCTACTTATTACTCCAGGACAGACCACCAATGTCTTACTGAGAGCCAAATCTAAGATCCCAAATGCCACCTTTTTAATCGCAGCCAGGCCTTATGCGACAGGCCCTGCTGCTTTCGACAATACAACCACGAGCGGAGTTCTCGAGTACGAGAATAATCATAAACCATCCGTCTCCAAGTCCAATAAGAACAAGAAACTTACTATTCTTAAACCCTCACTCCCTGTGTTTAATGACACAACATTTGCCATGAAATTCTCCCAGAAAATTCGCAGCTTGGCCACTTCCAAATTCCCAGCTAAAGTTCCCAAGAAAGTTGACAGACACTTCTTTTTCACAGTTGGGCTAGGCGTGCTCCCTTGTTCCAAGAACCAGACATGCCCAGGGCCAAACAACACTAGAGTTGCAGCTTCTGTTAACAATGTCTCGTTTGTTCTACCGAACACAGCTCTTCTCCAAGCTCACTTCTTTAACCGATCAAAGGGTGTTTTCACTACAGATTTTCCCACCAACCCGCCTTTTAAATTCAATTACACAGGAACTCCACCAAGCAACATTGCAGCTACAACTGGTACAAAAGTTGTGGCACTTCCGTTTAATACAAAAGTTGAGCTCGTGTTGCAGGACACGAGCTTCATCGGAGCTGAGAGCCACCCTCTTCATCTTCACGGTTTCAACTTCTTCGTGGTTGGACAAGGTTTTGGAAATTTCGACTCTACCAAGGATCCTGCTAAGTTCAACCTGGCCGACCCGGCAGAGAGGAACACTGTAGGAGTGCCATCTGGTGGTTGGGTCGCTATACGATTCCTCGCCGACAATCCAGGTGGGTTCTTGATTAAAAATTCATTTTCTTAATCAATCTCCATCAAATCATACATCGTTAGTTGGATCACGAACGCATATCATCCCCCACAGCTGAAAGCAACAATCTACTTGAGAAATCAACTAATTCTATAAACTGCAGATTAGATGCAAAGTTGCCATCACGTAAATTAGTTGTCACACCTCCTTGTTTGGTCAAGCATCCTACGATACAATTTTCACCTTAGGAACTAAAACAAAAAATGCAGACATGTCCAAGTTCTGACATTGATCTAAATTAACATGAACAGGTGTCTGGTTTATGCACTGTCATCTGGAAGTACACACAAGCTGGGGACTGAAGATGGCTTGGGTCGTCATGGATGGGAAAAAGCCTCATCAGAAGCTGCCTCCTCCACCCAAGGATCTTCCAAGATGTTAGCTTTTGATCTTGAATCTCTCAATTTTCTTACATAACAACAACTTGTTGTGTTCATGGATAATACACATATAGCTTCTTAGTAATCATTGCTTGCGTTATGTACCAAGTACCAACCGATAAAAAGTAGAAAGTGGTTGGATGAGGAATTATGGTGTTTTGATAGCTTGTTAAGGTTGTTGTACTATTCAATTATTGAAACGAAAAGATAGATTTTACATTGTGGAACCATTTTTGATCTTTCAACCCTTTAATCAAATCCCAAAAAGCATACATTTAGTGGCCAGCAACTTTGTTACCAACGAGGGGTTCTGCCAATTATTTGGGAAAGCTTTTATCTATGATGTTAAATAGTAAATAGTAAATACTTCAAAAAAATAGTAAATATATTAAAAATATTGTCGATATGATGTATATGAGAATTAAAGTTAATATAGTTCTTCTGAATTTTGGTGGTAAAATCTAAAATTAAAAATAGAGAATAAATAATTTATATGTAATAATTATATATTAATGTTTTAAAATTAATATAAAATTTTAAATATTTTTTAATCATCATCATCGTGATTAAAGAAACATTAATTTTATTGCAACAACAATAATACGTTTCAATCCGAATTTCATTAAGTTGTAGAGAATTTGGAGACTTTAGATATACACAATCTTAATCATAATTAATAAAGTGGTTGTTTTTGATAAATTCAATGGAAAAAATTTTAAACCTTTAAGAAAAAATTTAATAAATTATTAATTTTATTAATTTAGATCAATGGTTAAAAAATCTAACTGGTTTAATTGCTCAATTGTAAAGACTTTAAATCGTTCAACTTTTCAGACAGATTTATTTTAATAACTTTTGTTGTTAAAATCAATCAATTTATTAATTAATAGGTTAATTTCTTATAAATTAAAATAAATCAATTAATTTCATTTAACAATTTAAATAAATCATATTTTAAATTATTTAATTTTATTTAATCTTTAACTAATTTTATGACAATTCGATATCGATTGAACCTTTTAAACCTTCTTAAATCTCTTATTTTATCGGTTCAACTTTTGATCCGTTTGTAAAACATGTTACCTTAAAATTATCTTTATAAATGATAAGATACTATTAAATTTCTTGTTTAATATTATCTTATCATTGAAAATAATCATCCTAATAATGGCTAAAGTTTATCCAATATCTTAATTTAACAGGAAGGCTATTTTAGTCAATTCACAAAGCCAACTCAACGGTGGCATCTAGACGCGTCACCAACTTCTATATATAAACACTTTTTTTTGTTCTTTATTTTTATAAATTTGACTCCAAATTCAACGCCACTAGAACCTCCCCGCCACCCGGAGACGCCGACGTCTCGACGCCGGTGCCTCCGACGCCTGTCTCTTGCCGCCAAAATGAAGCGACCCCACAACTTCTCCTTACCTGTAAGCGTGGTCGTTTTGTCTATATTCTACATTTACTTCTCCACCGTTTTTGTTTTCATCGATCGATGGTTCGGCCTCACGTCGTCTCCGGGTTTAATGAACGCCGTCGTTTTCACCGCCGTTGCGGTTATGTGCGTCGTTAACTACGCGGTTGCTATCCTTACGGATCCGGGTCGGGTCCCATCGTCTTATATCCCGGATGTTGAGGATTCGGAGCACCCTGTACATGAGATCAAGCGTAAAGTACGTTTTTAATTATTAAAAGTTTGTTTTGTAAAGTGAAATCTATGCTCTTTGAGCAAGTGTTTTAAATTAACATATGAAAGTTATGATTTTTGTGGTTTATTAAGATTCAGGATTTGTTATTTTTGAGTTTAGAAGTGAAAAAGATGCTTGAAAATTGGCATTTCATGATGGCTGTTTAGTTTATTTCTTATGGTACGGAAGTTGGATACTTTAAACGTTGCATTGTATAGGTTGATCATATTTGCATACCCTTTGGTCTATATTTTGTTTCAGGTGTCTATTATGTGATTAACTGACTTTAAGGGTTCTGAACCTTTCTTTATGTTGTTGCTCCATTACCATTTTCCTTTTTGTCGAAAGATTAGATACATGAGTTTATATGGATTGGACAAAATTGTTAACTATCAAGAGAAAAGAAGCTTATTTCAAGTTTTTCATTTCAAAAGAGATCGACTCGTGGATTGGGGTCAAATCATCTGTGTAGGTTTCTGTGGAATTTTTACCTTTAGGAAATCAACCGTAAAAGTTGTTCCTTTGTGACATAAGGTCATAGGTTTGAATCATGAAAATAGCCTCATTATAAAAATTGCAAAATGAAAGTTACGTACATTGATGACCCTCTTCTAACTCTCGTAAAGCGGAGAGCCTTGTACACGGAATACATTGCTGTAGGAAATCAATGTCTTTAATTTATCCCTGGCATCTTACAGTTAGGTGATTCCTTTTTCTGTACCGAAGTTCATCTTGGATATAAATTGTTTGTTTGGCTAACAATCTGATTATATGGAGGGTTTATGATCTTGACTTCTTTTCAGTGTCAAGTTAACTCGGTTATCGGTTCCACTGCTATTGGACTATATCATAGAAATTTACTTCAAATGATTGTGCTCAAGTGATATCTTCTAAAAATTGTTTGCTTCACTACTTCACCAATCATTTTCTCTCTATACTTTTTATCATGATGATTATATGCATTGTTGACTGATATGCCTTACAAAAAGCTTTCCTTTCCTGGAAAAACGTGTATATGTGAGCAGCCTAAGCACTTATGTTTAAACTTCTAATTTAACTTTAGTCTAAGAGTCCTCATCATTCTATTGGACTAAATTTTGATAGTGATATTTGATTTGTATTTCATTCCTGTTGAATGACATATGAGAAGAGATGAATTTTTCTATTAATTATTTCTTATTTGGATATGTGAGTTGGTTTGTTTTACAGCCTGTAGTTTTATTTTCTGTTGATACATGGCAATGCTACATAGCTTTCATATAATTTTTGGTGTATTCCTCATGTAGATTGACACTTCTTTGGAAACTTTTATAGGGGGGTGACTTGAGATATTGCCAGAAGTGTTCACATTACAAGCCTCCTCGTGCACATCACTGCCGTGTTTGCAGAAGATGTGTGTTGCGAATGGTATGCTTGAACTAAGTTGTCATTCTGTTTTATCTCAAATATCCTGGCTGATATTTAAAGTGCTACCTATTGATTTCAAGGATCACCATTGCATATGGATAAATAATTGTGTGGGGCACGCGAACTATAAGGTCTTCTTCATCTTCGTTCTGTATGCTGTCATTGCATGCATCTACTCCCTGGTATGTTAAAGTTTATGTCTAACTTTATCTGTACCCTCTCATGTAATTTTTATTGATCATCATCCTTCTGCAATTTTGGCCTAGCTTACTATGTCTTTTGGAGCCCAGTCACTGACTATATTATGTTTTCCTTGTGAAGTTTCATGATATAGATTTCTTTTATGTCTTCATTCTGTTTTCTTATACTTTCAGGTCCTGCTTGTCGGGAGTCTCACTGTTGACCCACAAAAGTATGAACAGCAAAGTGATGGCTTTTACAGAACAATATATGTATGTCCTTTAGCTATTCTGTTGCATCAACTAGCATCAAATTCATTAATAAATTTTCTTTTCAATTTACTCTTTCCAGGTTATTTCTGGCTTGTTGCTCATCCCATTAAGTGTAGCCCTGGGTGTTCTTTTGGGTTGGCATGTCTACCTCGTTTTGCAAAACAAGACGACAATTGAGGTTTTTAATCAAGAAAATAATTGTCCTTTTCTGCTCACTTTTTTGGTCATGTTGGTATTGAAATTTGATGGTCTCATTTTGGTACTTTTAACAGTATCATGAAGGAGTAAGAGCTATGTGGCTTGCAGAGAAAGGAGGGAGTGTCTATAAGCATCCATATAATATTGGTGCATATGAAAATCTGATAATGGTGAGAACAGTGAACAGCAAACCCCAACCAAAAATCTCATGCCCATTGTTGTTAGATTCCCTATTAAAAAAATCTTTCATAGGCCTTACTTGAAGAAAATCGAAGATTCAGCTTATGGGGCCTTCGTTCCCCAAGCATTTATTCTGTTTGAATATAGTGTTTTTATGTACATCAGAAGACTTTCAGTTTTTTGGTTGTAGATTGTTACTTTTAGGAGTTCCTTAATGATTGAACTTATCGAGGCCTGCTTACTTCAGAAAGATCCAAAGGTGTCTGGCTGCAATTTACTAGTAGTTTGCCTTCTGCCTTCTCTTTGTCTCTCTTGTTAAATGCATTCCAGCATACCCGATGCATCTTGGTTGAAGGATGCTGCAGCACAAATGTCTTTCTGCACAAGTTGATTAGTTTCGAGTCAATTTTTATATAAGCATACAATGTTAACTTTTCGGGGTTTGGCTCCAAAAGGCTATGTATTGGAAGCCCATCTAGGCTGGGGAAGTGAGTCAGTCGAGTTGCATCATTGTTAAGAACAAAGCTGGGAATCTAGATACTTTATCCTCATCAATCCACTAAAATGCCTTTTCAGGTTCTTGGACCAAATGTCTTCTGTTGGTTTTGCCCTGGAGCAATACATGTTGGTTCGGGTCTTCACTTCCGCACAGCCTTCGATAGTAAGACCGTTACATCTACTTTGCAATGACATTTTCTTTTGCCATCGCATTGCCTAGAGGAGATGCTCAACTGTTGACTCCAGAGAGGTGGATAAAAGTTGGTATTCTTTTCCGGCATGTAAGATTTCTGATATTGGCTTGGCAGTCAGGAGGAGGAAACCTGAATGTCACTTAACCACCTAAAGAGTCTATTTCAATTAGAAGCTATCAGTTTCAGCTAGATTCCAGGGGAAGGAATATGGGTTGCAGAGACCCTTGTCAATAGTTGAAGTTTTTCCAGGAAAGGAAGCGTTTTTTCTTTTTTTGGTGATTTTGTTTTGTTTGCAGGTTTTCTGTGAGAAGTCTTCAGGGTAATTATAGATCTTGTAGAGCTTACAAATCAAGTTACTTCACACCATTGTGTATAAAGATGACATTGATCCCAATTGACCAACAAGAACAAGATCATCCCATGTAACTCAGAATTGTAATCTTCTGTAACATTAAAGAATAACATTTGTTTCTCTTTTTTTTTTTTCTTTTTTCTTCTTTACTTTGTTGCATAAATACTAATGTTGGATTTTCCTTTTGTTTTAGTAAAGAAATTATATTAATTTTTTTTTCATGTGTTTTGTCAGTATAAAATTAGCATTAATCCTACATAAACCCCTCAAGTAGCAGTACCAGCCACTTCTGTTTTCCAATCTTATCCATTTGTATTGAGGAATTGTCATCTCTTAAATATATATGAAGTAAGTTTCTATGTCTAGCAAATAACTTATAAATTAGTATTTGGACAAAAAAAAAGGAGGGACTTAAAAGTTAAAAGTAAGGATGATAATATGTTGAGTTTTAGTATTTTAACTATTTGAAGCGTTTAAATTAAATCAAAACGTTTAAACACTGGTCTTTAATGAATGAAAAATTTAACAGGTTAAATTCTCTGTCGATTAAATATTATGTCAATGCAAACATGACATTAGATCCCACAATCACGTAGCATTGAACACTGCTGTTTATACATTTTAAGCAGTAAGTCTCACTTGTCACGTGACATTGAAGTCCACATTTAGATATTTTAAATAGTAGATTTTACTTGTCACGTGACATTAGTCTCACTTTTATTTAAAAAATGAAAAAAATAATGTCATTTCATTATTAATGCAGCGTTTAACTGACGAAGAGTTTATCCCTTATAAATTTTTCATTCAATTAGGATATGTTTTAAATGTTTTGAAAATGTTGGGATTCAATTTAAACGTTTCGAAATGTTTTAGTTGGTTCTATATTTTGTTGTAAATATTAAAATCCAAAATGCATTTTTAGCCTTAAAATAAAATTGAATTAAAGTCAAAATAATGTTTTTAATTAATCAATTTAAAATTTATTAAACAAATAATATTATATCATTAGATTTAAATAAATTGATATCAATTTGATTCATGCAAACCCAGGGCTAAATTAGATTATCTCAAATTCAATTATCTTAAATTTGATCTTAATTTAATTGAAAAGAATCATTATCTCTTAGATATATATTAAATAAAATTTTATGTGCATAAATTAAGTATTTATTATTTCATAAGAAATTTACTTTTTTTTTGTTAAAATGGGGAAAAAAACTAATAAAAAAACTAACATCCTACTAACGTAGTATTCTGCAGTACAAAACTCCCTGCATGTTTTGGTGAATGAGCTTCATATCGATTGTCAGCGGCTTCTGAAGTATATATAGATCTGGGTTGAATAAAATTGCAAGAGAGGTCAGACTATGGATATACTGGTTTCCTTTTCGATATACATGCTAAAATTGTACTCCCCAAGTTCAACGGTTTAAGCTACTGTTAATTTCAACCATAAAAAAAAAAAAAAAAAGACGAAACTAATTAAAAGAGTGACGAAATTTTAATAAATCCGCCATACGACAACGCATAGGTGTTTAAGTGAATCCAACAATTAAAAGAGAAGGGGCCCACGCGCTTGATCCCACCACTTGAATAGGCTCACGTGGACACGAAGTGGATTTATCCTGGTCATCATCTCAACTCGCTATGCTCAATGGACGTAAGCTACGCTCTCAGAAACAACCCCAAAAGCCATAGATCTCACACTTCCATCAAGCCGTGCTCTACACGGGCATAAAAGATCCACCCTTTTCGAGTCGAGTCCCAGAAAAAAGGTGTTAGAACAAGAGCTTGAGTGGGATTCATGTGAGAACTAAACGGGTCTATCTGTCTCGGGGTTGGCCTGTTACTTTGTCTGAAAATGGATGCAGATAACAGTGACCCATCTGGATTTACCAGGTTCTTGTCTTGAACAATCAAATTCTCTACTTACCC
>JANVCQ010000005.1:46713636-46732603 GCA_025531925.1 Erythroxylum plowmanianum | reverse complement strand
TAACTAAAGCAGTCACGGGTCAGGCATTTCAGACAGCTTTGGACAAGTTAAGAATCGGGGATCCGATAACTTAACTTAAGGGGGAGTGTTAGGAAATACGATAAATTAGGGAGTAATTGGTGTTTCCATAAAATGAGATATTTGCAATCCTTGACTTATAGGGATGACTAGAATAAGTATACTGTCTTTGTAACATATTGAATAGAACGATGAATGCAATACAATTTTTTCCTCTTCTATATGCCTTAACATAAACCTATGGGAAAATTTCATAACCTCCATAATCTGTAGCAGAAAACTCCAGTTCACACTATCAAAAGCTTTTTGTAAATCTACTTTAATAATACAGTTTTGAGGACTTCTGCCGCGATTGTACCCTTTCAAAAACTCCTGCACTAAAAGAATATTATCCCCAATATCCCTACCACTCATAAAAGCCTCTTGATTCTCGCCGATGAGAAAGTGTAGAATCTCCTTCAGCCTATTTGCCAAAATTTTGGCGATGATCTTATAAAGTAAATTAGTACATGATATACGTTTGAAATCTTTCCATGTTAAAGAGGCTGTGCAGGAGTTTTTCCAAAATCGTATCTTGCTTAAGGAGATTAACAAGACTTTTCTTTATGTGGTCCCTAAAAATTCACTAAATGAACATTAGCCTTGCTTAGAAGAATTAGATCATCTGTAAAACATAAGCTAGTTAGAGAAAGCTTCTTACATTTGGAATGATATCTGAATCTGGAGTCATTTGAAGTGTTGTGCTTCAACATTAGGGTAGGAATCTCCATACAAATTAGGAATAGGCAAGAAAAAAGAGGATCCCCTTGCCTATCTTTAAATAACTCTATGGGATTTCCATTAATCAATATTCCATAGGTGGCAGTAGAGATGCATTCTTGAATCTACTTTATAAACCTATGGGGAAATTTCAGAACCTCCATAGTCTATAGTAGAAAACTCTAGTTCACACTATCAAAAGCTTTTTGTAAATCTACTTTAATAATACAGTTTTGAGGACTTCTGTCGCAATTGTACCCTTTCAAAAACTCCTGCACTAAAAGAATATTATCCCCAATATCCCTACTACTCATAAAAACATCTTGATTCTCGCCGATGAGAAAGTGTTGAATCTCCTTTAGACTATTTGCCAAAATCTTGGTGATGATCTTATAGAGTAAATTAGTGCATGATATAGGTTTGAAATAACTCCAAGTGGACGAGTTGGAATTTTTAGGGACCAAATAAAGAAAAGTCTTGTTAATCTCCGTAAGCAAGATACCATTTTGGAAAAACTCCTGCACAACCTCATTAACTACGCCCCCCCCAAGCTATTCTAAGTTTTCTGATAGAAAACCCCATTCAATCCATCTGGTTCTGAAGCCTTAAAGCCATTCATATTAAAAACCGCCTTCTCTATTTCTTGATCTGTAATTGGTCTAATTAATAAAGAAGCCTCATGTTCTGGAATCTTAGTTGTTACAAAATGTCTGAGGTCAACTCCAATTCCTGCTGAGGAACCTTCTGAGCCTAGGAGATTTTTATAAAAATTTGTGGCTTCCTTAGCAGTTCCATCTTGTCCAAATATAATCTCACCAGTTTCAGTTTTTGTGGAAGTGATTCTGTTAATATTCCTACGAGCTAACACTAAATTGAAAAAGAACTTAGTGCATCTGTCCCCATCCTTAATCCAATTGACTCTGGCTCTCTGCTTCGATAATGAATATTGATTATCTACCAATTGCAAACAGGTCTTAAGGGCTTCCTTTTCAGCTATAGCTAGAGAACAATACATGGGATTAGCTTCCAAAGATTCCTGAATTGCTGAAAGCTTGTTTTTTGTTGTTTCTATATCCTTTGAGGAATTATGACGTCTCTTTAGGTTTAGCCTCTTCAACTCCTGTTTAATAGCCTTGAGCTTTTGCAAGCAAATTTATTTCTTTGAACCATAGATCTCATACTCCAAACCTTTCATAATTGCTTTTTAAAAGCCCTACATATTAACTAGAAAATTGTTAAATCTGAAAGGATGATGTATTCTGATAGTAGTAAACAAATTATCAATCTTTATAGGGGTATGATCGAAAATTCCTGGGTCTAGAAAATTGGTTGAGCTTCTAGAGAAAGTATTTAACCATTTCACATTAGCCATTGCCCTATCCAACTTTTTCCTGATGTGCCAAGTAGAGCTTTGTTTGTTGGACCAAGTAAACCTATGACCTTCAGATTTTAAATCTGTTAGTTCCACCTCCTGCATATAGTCGAACATATCAAAAGAGTAGTTTAAAAGGTTATAGTTTCCTTCCGCCTCTAATCTGAAGAGACTGGTGTTAAAGTCCCCACTAGCTAACCATGGAACACTAACTGATGCCTTGAGTCTTTGAAAATAATTCCAAAGCTCAGTTCTTTGAAATACTGTATTAAAACCGTAGACAAACGTAGCTAAAGCACAAGAGTTTTCTATTTTTGAAGTAAAGCTTTATGTGAATAAACTGCTGACAAGATTCCAAAACCTTCACTTCCAAGAGATCACCATCATAAATAATAATAATCCTTCCATAGGCATGCAATTGGTAGTTTGTAAGAAACTTCCATTTGCTACCCAAACAACTTAGTTTATTTAGATTTACTTCTCTAATTTTAGTTTCTAAAAGACACAAAACCAGAGGCTTTTCCTTTTGAACAAAATCCCTTACCGCATTAAGCTTAGAAGGGTTATTTATTCCTCTTACATTCCATATAATCAAGGTCATAAAAGATTACTTTTTTTCCTTTGGAGCCTTTCCTACTGCTCCAATTACTTTTCCAAAAGATAACCTATTCAAACTGTTTCTCTTGAGTAACTCCATTTTGTAGTTCAACCTTCTGTTGATTTTTCTCAATCTGTTGGAAATAATGGACTCTCTTGTTAGGATAAATATCACTAATTCCTTTTTTGTTCTCCCTCTTATTCTTTAGTGAATTATTTAAGTCACTTGATGGATTATAAAGAACTCCTCCCTGCTGAACTAAATCTGGAAAATTTTCCTCTAAAATACTGTCCCCATTTTTAGGTGAATCCTTATCAACCTAAACAGTTTCCCGATTCTCTAATACTTGTTCTGCTACCTCACAATCTTTGTTGTCTTTTGAATTAATCTTTTCCATAACCATCACCACCCAATAGTCTCCTCTAATGAAAACTCTCCCCAGTTTTCCATTTTTTTCCTTGTGTTTTTATAGAAGATTTCCATTAGTATGTAACCATAACTTTATCCTCTCTGAGAGAATGTTTATTTGTCAACCTTAAGATAGGGATGTTGTCTTTCATTTCCTTAGAAATCCCCATATCACACAAAACCGTGCAAATCCAACCCTTTTCCTCAATGCAGTGTTTTCATCCATACATATTGGTTTCTCCAAGTGACTAGCTAGCATACTCAAACCCTTAGAGGTCCAATATTTCAAAGGAATGTTGTGAATATTCACCCATAGAGGAATGTTTTTCATTCTAATTTTTTCTAATTTCATGCTTGGTTGCCAATTTTAAAGAAATAAAGGAAGTTGAGAGATATGCCAACGACCTTCTTCAATTACCTTTTGAGCTTCCGATTTTGAGGAGAAGGTAAAGATTAGGTTATCCTCCTCAATTAGCATAACTTCCATTAAATCTCTCCCTTTCCAGTTTCTCTGGGTCCATGCTTGTATCACTGAAAAAACAAGCCTTTTATTCATAAAAAACCAACAAAGGCAGCTTTCCATGTCCTAGCACCTTCCTGCAGAATGTCTAGACTATGAGCCACCATTAGCTTTCCTTCAATCTCAACAGGTGGATTGTAAACTAAGGAAGAGTTATAGTTATCACCCACAACCTATTTCCAGGTCTTTCTAACCCTTTTAAAAAGCTAAAATTTATCGATAGATAGCGCAGAAGGTTTAAGAAGAATGACAGAGGTAGAGGGTGGAATAGTTGTAGAGAGGGATGGAGAAGAGGAGTGGGCTGTAGATGATTAAGAAGGAGATGAGGGAGTAGAATGAGGGTTAGGGGAAATAGTTGGTTAAGTGGAAGAGGGAAGTGGTGAGAATTAGTTTCCATTTTACCTTTGGAAACCAATTTAATCTTTTGATGTTTTGTTTTCTATGTCAACAAAGGATGCTAGAAGACAAGAGGAAAACAATAGTCAAGGGTACCCGAATGGAGGATGGAAGGAAAGAAAGTTGATTGATTCAGATATAGGGTTAGGGTTGGATATGGGGACAAGATGTTAGCGAGAAGTTAGAGTCTCTCTCACTTGCCTTGTGGCAACGGGGCGCATTTTTTATTTAAAAAACAAAAATAATGTATGTCAGCATTGATGTGGTGTTTAACTAACAGAGAGCTAACCCCATTAAATTTTTCTTCTACTTAGGGTTTGTTTTGAATATGTTGAGGGTCAATTTGAATGTTTCGAAATATTATAGTTATTATATATTTTGTTGCAAATGTTGAGGTTCAAAATGCACTTTTAGCCTTTATCTAATGCAAAACTTCTAAATCGGTAATATAAACATAAATATAATTATAATTATAATAAAAAATAGTCTTTTATCAATTAGAAATAAGGCCAAGTGTTTTTGAACCTCTTCAAATTTCGCATATCAGCGGGACTTCTGCTAAAATGTTGTTGTATAATTGTAATTGCAATATTATAATTATAATTTATTGTAATTTATTATAATTATGGTCGTAATGTTCATACTCTTTTTTCTTATTAATTTTTAATAATATTATTAAAATCAATAATAACACCATAGAGTGTTTTGGATTGCGAATAAATAGTCTTTTTATTACAATTGCATGTCAATTATGAAGAAATATTTGTTTTAAATTAGTTAAATAAAATATAAAGTAGAATTAGAAAATCACAAAATCAAAACTCTAAAAGCTTACTCAATTATGTTAAGAGTTGGCGTTTGGTTTAACCCAAAGTTACTTATATTCAAAGTCGGCATTTTGGATGTAATTAAGATTCAATAGATTCAAGTTTGGACATACTTGAATTTAAAAATTAATTCAAAATTTTTAAAAGCCTAACACTCAACGTTTCGGTTTGATATGTAGGTCTAATAGATCGTCGCATTTTGAGCTTTTTAAATTGATTTAAGAGGTGATTGGTTAATGAGTTTGGGAAAAAATGAATAAGGAATGAAAAATACTTGATAATATATTATTGATGAATGAATAGTATTTCTATATCTAAGTTTGAGGCGTTACTCTATACTCCCGGTTATAAAAGAAACGAAAGTCATTCTTAGAAGAAAAAAAGTCACATGCATGGCAAAAATGTCACGAGTGTGACAATTGTGACACTTTTTTTTCCTAATTATTTCTATATATAATAATTATTTATGCACATGCTTGACATTTCTTTTCTTTTTCTAATTTTTTTTATTTATAATAATTATCTATATATAATAATTATCTAAATATAATAATTTATTCTAAAATAATGAAATAATTCAAAATTTTGAATTATTAATTATTTTATGAAAATTTTGAATTATTTTTTAGAATGGTTGTTTTTTTACATTCCATTTAATTTTACATTTTAATTTTACATTTACTTGGATTACAAAACATAATTAAATTGTATTTTGCGAACATTATGTAGGTAATGATATGTTGATGCAAGCAATATTTTGTCATAATTATGAACGACAAAATATTTAAAATCAAGTATATTACAGTATTTATTTTTCAATAGCTCTTGAAGAAAAAAATGCTTTAGTATAATTATGAATGAGTGCATAAATTAAATGTAATTAATTAAAATATATTAAAATTTAATGTAAAACAAAATTTTAACAAATTTTCATTTCTTAAGATTTTTAACAAACCAATCATTATTAATGGTAATGATAATTCTTTCTTCGTTCTAACCAGCCATCATAATTATAATGATTATATAAATTCTTATTCCTCGCTATATTCATTATAAATCTTATTACCATTGTCCCATATGAATCAAACAACCCCTTAAGGCTTTGTTTGGTTGGGCTTATACTAGTAGAGTTTTTGTCAGTGGAGCTTTTTTCTGTAGATCTTTTCTGAGAAAACTTTTCTATGAAGTCAGTTGACTGTTTGACTGTCATTTAAAAAAGAGTTTTTTTGAAAGAGTTTTATACAATAGACTATTTGGCAACATAAAAATAAAAAACTCTTTTAATTTTAACCATATTTTATTTTTTTATAAAAATTATTTATGCATATAAATATTATTTAAGTATATTAAACAATATGCAAATCACAATATATTAATTATTATATAATTTTAAACCATATGAAACATAAATAAAAATATATCTAACCAAATCTTTTAAATAGATTATAACATAAGTAAATTAATATCAAACATAAATATTAAAATATATAAAAAAGTCAAATAATAATATATAAATCTCAAAATAAATATCCAAGTTGAGTAAATAGTTAAATACATAATAAGCGTGAAAATGACTTTGTGGATATTGTAGGAATTATGTGTAAAACATAAAGGCAAAATGAATTAAAAATAGGTTCATTAATTGATCTGAAAAATCTATTTGAAAAAACGTTTTTTTTAGAAGCTCCAAATTTGAGCTTCTTAAAAAATTATATTTTAGTTGTCAAAAAAATCATATCTATTAAAAAAATATTTTTTATTTTATAGTCAAACACTCATTTTTTTTTTAAAAAATTTTATGATGAAGAAAAGTATTTATTAGCCTCTTAAAAATCCATCCAAACATATACTAAACTTAAATTTGAGGTGGCTCAAATCCGAATTGGTCCATTGTGAATCCTAATCTTTAACGATAAGAATTCAATTTTGAAGTCTTGGGTTGGATCCCCACTTTCTTCAAAATGAGTTCGCATCCAACCCACCCATTTACTAATGTTCTCTGTTCCAACCCAATAGCAAACATGAATCAAATGCGGCGGTTTCATGTTCTTGGTTCCATGTTCTTGCACGCGTCATACGATCTCCTGTCCTCATTTTCGATTCTAACGAACAAAAACGTCCTATCCATTACTCGCCTTCCGAGCAGAGACCAAGCTCGCGAGCCTCTATTTAGGATTTTCGTTTTCGCCTAATTTAATGTTAACTTCGCCGGTACAATGATTCTATCGAGAATCGCTCGCTCATCTTCTCGTCACGTGCTCAATAGAGTAAGCTTTGTTCCTTATCTTTTCTATTTTGTGATTATCTGATTATCAATTGAATAAGCCTCGTTCTTTACTTTCTGTAGAATGTGGTCTCCAGGAGTCACAAGGTGAGGAACTCGCTAGTGAAAGAACCGATTATCGCGTCCCTGCAACTAGAGAACGCGTGCATTCCACGCGCTGATGGCGTTTTGGGGCTCGTGAGAGGATATGTATCTTGCAGTAGAGCTTCGAAACCGTTGTTATCGAGCACGTGGCTGTCTAATGTCGGTTCACTCATTGTGAACCCTAGGTTTCGACGTTTATTTTCGAGCGAAGCTCCGAAGCAGAAAAGTAAGCGCCTACTATGATTTTCGTGTATGTTTGTGTATGCGCGCTTTGAATAATGTAAATGCAGCATTTCGACTTTGTTTATAGTCTTCTGATGATTTTTGCTTGTATGATGTATATAGAGTATGGGAATTATTATCCAAAGAATAAGAAGGAGACTCCCAGAGCCAATGAGCGCAAATCTGAGTCCAAAGGTCCATCCCTTTTTTATATAGATTCTCATTGGGTTTTGTTTTTCTCCCTAGTTAGTATTCAATTTTGTTGAATTCATTAACTGTCTGTTGAATGGAAAATTTGGGATTGGAATCAGAATAAATGGGGAATTTAACTTGTGTCACAAGTACAGTCTTATTGCCTGAAAGAATTTCAAAACTTGATGTTTGTCAAACATTTGTTTAAAATTTCTGCAGGGGACAATGGTGGACGTGCTGGTGGAGATTTCCAAAACATTATGAATCTGCTCCAAAAACTTATAACTCCTTTGTTATTCACAGCCTTTGTATGCTCATCCATTTTATTGGCTCCACTTGAGCAGAAGCAGGCAAGTGCTTGTTAAACACTCCATGGATGCTTAGATATATGCTCTTTCTTATTTATGTGAATGGATATAACTAGTTGATGTTCCACAGATCAGTTTCCAAGAGTTCAAAAACAAGCTACTTGAACCTGGTCTGGTGGATCGCATTGTCATTTCAAATAAATCGGTTGCAAAAGTGTATGTGAGAACCAGTCCACGAAATGCAAACTCAACAAATGATGACATTGTCCAGGGTCCTGTTGATGGTACCAGTGCCATGAATGTTAGCCAGTACAAATACTATATTAACATAGGAAGTCTTGAATCTTTTGAAGAAAAGCTAGAGGAAGCCCAGGAAGCTTTGCATATAGATCCACATGATTATGTTCCCGTGACTTATGTTAATGAAGTGAACTGGTTTCAACAATTGATGAGGTTTGCTCCTACACTATTTCTTTTTGGAGTACTCTGGTTAATGGGGCGAAAAATGCAGGGTGGTGTTGGTGTTGGTGGTTCTGGTGGGCAGGCAGCCCGTGGAATATTCAACATAGGAAAGGCACATTTTACAAAAATTGACAAGAAGGCCAAAGATAAGGTAACCGTTAACCATACATAAAATTTTGTAATGTTGATACTTACAATACGCTCTAGAATGCTGATCCCAAATACTTGATTTGATCCCAAATACTTGATTTTTAAGTACCATTTCACCTTGAAAATGGTCAGCACATCTAGTTCACTCTTTTCTCTCAGATATGTAATTATTGAAGTGCTTTGACCTTAATTAGCAAGGTAGTTTATTTGCCTAAGTTTGATTTGGTCCATCAGGTATTTTTCAAAGATGTTGCTGGCTGTGATGAGGCAAAACAAGAAATTATGGAATTTGTACACTTCCTCAAGAATCCAAGGAAGTACGAGGAGTTGGGTGCTAAACTCCCTAAAGGTGCCCTTCTTGTAGGCCCTCCAGGAACAGGGAAGACATTACTTGCAAAGGCAACTGCTGGAGAATCTGATGTTCCTTTCCTATCAATTTCTGGATCAGACTTTATGGAAATGTTTGTTGGAGTTGGGCCGTCCAGGGTTAGAAGCTTGTTTCAGGAGGCAAGGCAATGTGCCCCAAGCATTATATTTATTGATGAAATTGATGCAATCGGTCGAGCAAGAGGACGTGGGGGCTTTTCTGGTGGTAATGATGAACGTGAAAGTACGCTTAATCAGTTGCTTGTAGAGATGGATGGGTTTGGGACCACTTCTGGAGTTGTTGTACGTGCTGGAACTAATAGGCCGGATATTTTAGACAAAGCTCTACTAAGACCAGGCCGGTTCGATCGTCAAATTACAATTGATAAGCCTGATATTAAAGGACGTAATCAAATTTTCCTGATCTATTTAAAAAAGTTGAAACTTGATAAAGATCCTTCTTATTATGCCCAGCGACTTGCTGCTCTAACTCCTGGGTTTGCTGGAGCAGACATTGCAAATGTTTGCAATGAGGCTGCTTTAATTGCAGCAAGAAATGAGAGTCCACATGTGACAATGGAACATTTTGAGGCTGCCGTAGACAGAGTCATAGGTGGTTTGGAAAAGAAGAATAAGGTAATATGTTTTTATTTGCATAACCCAGCTGAAATTTTGCTGTTTGAATTTTCTTCTTTCACTTGGTAGTATGCTCTTTCTGGAAATGACCTTTTATGCCCTTGGACATGGATCTGTTCCAGTTATGGGATGAACCTATTCAATTTTGGTTTGAACTACCTGCAATGGGAACCATCCTAAGCCTTCAAGTTTGATTGTCATCATCTCATTATAATTTGCAGCACAATAGTTATTGTAGTCTTTGAAGAGTCGCATATTCTAATTGTGAAGTTGCTTATCATTTGATTCTCATGGTGGAAGCTGATTTCTTTTCTATGTGGTTCATAGATGCTGCCTGCTTAACCAATTTCTTTTGATATATGAAATGCAATTCTAATCTGTTTCCTTATGTAGGTTATAAGCCAGCTTGAAAGGCGGACTGTTGCTTACCATGAATCTGGTCATGCTGTTGCTGGTTGGTTCTTGGAACATGCAGAACCTTTGCTAAAGGTAACAATTGTTCCTCGTGGTACTGCAGCACTGGGCTTTGCCCAGTATGTACCCAATGAAAATCTATTGATGACCAAGGAGCAATTGTTTGATATGACTTGCATGACGCTTGGTGGACGAGCTGCTGAGCAGGTGATTAACCACTAACTAGGACTGGAGCAGTTTGTTATGTTCATGTACACAAGTGTGGTTTATTTAATTTACAAGGTTTGGTGATTAACCACTAACTAGGACTGGAGCAGTTTGTTATGTTCATGTACACAAGTGTGGTTTATTTAATTTACAAGGTTTGGCATCAAACTTTTGTATTCTTTTGAGTTAAAAATTCAACAAATATTTTTACTTTGATAGGTTTTACTGGGGAAGATATCAACTGGAGCTCAGAATGATTTGGAGAAAGTAACTCAGATGACCTATGCCCAAGTGGCAGTCTATGGTTTCAGTGACAAGGTTGGTCTTCTCTCCTTCCCCCAGCGGGATGATTTATTTGCGATGACCAAACCTTATAGTAGCAAGACAGGAGCCATTATAGATAGTGAAGTTAGAGAATGGGTGACCAAGGCATATGATCGTACAATTCAGCTGATAGAGGAACATAAGGAGCATGTGGCTCAGATTGCAGAGCTTTTACTGGAGAAGGAGGTCCTACATCAAGATGATATGGTTCGAGTTCTGGGACATCGTCCGTTTAAGTCGAGCGAACCAAATAATTATGATCGGTTTAAACAAGGTTTTGAAGAAGAAAAAGAAAAGGAATCTAAAGTTGGGACCTCTGCAGATGAGGATCCTCCCCACAGCAGCCGGAGATTTGCTCCTGCATGGTAGGTGGCTACACAGTTCACGATTTTGTAAATGGTTAAGTCAGTTAAAATCAATTCGAACTTTCAGTTTCTTCAACTAACAAACCATGTAAAGTTCGCAAAAACATGTTAACTTGTTGATATTCCACTGAAAAGAGAAAAATAACCTTCCTCCACAGTGTATGGAAATTTCGAGTTCAACTAGTTGTGAAATTGATGAAATCCTACTAGTGAATGGATCAGAAACCTTGAAGTTTTGTCATGACATTTCTCTATATTTACAGGGGACGATCTTGAGTGGTCCCATAAATAGACTTTGGAGAAAGTAACAAATTGCGATGGTACATCAATTTGCCACCAAGTTTGCGTTGCAGTGATGGTAGGCCTTGTTTCTTTCACCACAAACGAATGGCATTTCTGAGAGACTGTGACTCTCCAAATAGTGAAATAGTGACCAAGAGATGTGACCGTACTATTCGGTTGATAGAGAAGCACTGAAATGAGTGAACGTTTCAAACAGGCAAAGATGTTCCATACATCATAATGATGATAATGACATTTTTGGGAGTTCCAGGACCCGATTCATTTAAACCCTCCAATTTGGGATGGGTTGGATTTCTGGAGCTAGACACTGGAGTCCTAGATAGTAATACAAGGGTATGGTCCCATTTGGATGATGGGTCATTGTCATTGCAGCTGGATCAGAGATGATGAAGACACACGTAGTTAATGTGACTTGAGTTTTCTTTTCATAAAGGTATGATCTGTTCCCCTTTTTTTCACATGTTCTGAGTAAGTTATTTAACGATTCAGATTTAAGTACGCGAATTCTATTTACTATTGTTGGCATGCGATTTATGTTTTGGATAATAAAAACGCTTGTTCCATGCCCCTTGCATCTACAAATATTTAGTGAATATCCATCTGAAGGTTTCAGTAACTCTGGAAGATATGATATTTATGCAGACCTGGAACTTTGCTATGGATTTAGAGCTAGTCTTCATTTATAAACTACCCCGTATTTGTACATATGTTGGATATTGTTACAAGTTGCAACTTGATAACTAGTAGATACATATAAAAAATTTTCATTTTCTGCAGAATTCGTGGGGCAAATTCCATTACCTCGAATTAGTATTAGCTTCTGCTTCACATATGGTCGAAAGCGATCTATGCTTCAAGCTAGCTCTGCCCCTTTGGCCTTTCCTAACAGCAAAGGCAGTGGATGATGATGAGGTGTGCACAAGTCCTTTTTTTAAAACTTGTTTTTTCATCATTTTTGTGGTGTGAAGCTGATCTCTATCCACAGAGGTGCTGGTGTATCATGTGTGATAATACAGCCTGGATGTTCATGCAAAAGAACTACAGTTTGACACATGAAGCTTTGCCTGCCTCAGGTTACAACCTACTCTCATCTAATCTTCAAGATACTCAAATAGTGGAAACGCTTCTTCATATTGATATACATCACAATATTAGAGGTCCAAGTTGAATCCTCTTTCAAAGTGTGATTGAATTCTGACAGATATGACACCAACCAAGAAGAGTCTTTGTTTTGACATTTGAGGCTTGTCTTCAACAGACGGCTTGTTTCTTACCATTATAAAAGTGAACAATAATGCTTGCTTTAAGAGAATGCAATGAGGCTAGATTCAACTCCTAAATATGATAGCATCTTAGCAATCACTCTACTTTCCATTACTGTTCTGAACAATTATAACAATTACGAATTACCCACTTCTAATTACTGATAATCCGAACGTTAATACGAATGTCGTAATCTCGGTTTATCTATGAAAATCACACATTGAGACAAACTTGGGTTGCTTTTAAGATTGCAAAAGCCTAACCTGGAGCCAGAAGTTGGCAAGTTAATGACCTCCTTGTTGGAAAGCAAATGAAACGGATAAGGGATGACTAATGCATTATGGCTTAATAATTCAGCACCAATCATTTGTGCCAAACATGAACCCATTCAACTGCTACTTCTTCATGAATATGTTTTTGAAGTAAATAAACAGCATCAGATTGGTAAGATCCCACAAGACCAAATCCTGTTCTGTTGCGGCTGAAAGAAGAATATGTGTTGCCATTAAGCTCAACAAATCCAACTTAATCACTATTTGGCAGATTGCATTAGTGGGAAACTCCATAATTACTAATTGTTTATCCAAAAAGTATTAATAAACTAGACTTAGAGGTTCTAATTATTGCTAAAAGTTAGGCAAGATGAAGTATTTATATTGCAATGCCAATAAAGCATTAAGAACAAATTGTGTATACAACACTAACTCTACCAAATTCAAAACTTTTCTAACTCTCCCACCTACTTACCCACAGAAAAGAGATGAATGACAATTTTGAGTCCATCCATCTCAATCAAAGCTAACAAAAATCAATATTTTAAAAGCCGGATCGGAAGTGAAATCGGTAAAAAAAAAGATATTTAAGGTTTAGAAGATTCAACTGGTATTATATCGTCATAAAATCGACTAAAAATTGATTGAAAGAGATTGTTCTTATTCATCAAAAAAATTGAAGTTTAATTAAAAAAAGGATTATTAAATGAAAATTAATTGATTTGTTATTAATTTATAAAAATTGACTGATTAATTAATAAATCATTCAGTTTTTAACAATGAGAGTTATTAAAGTAAATCAAACTGAAAAGTTGATAATTGAACCGAAAATTAGATAGTTGATAATTGAACCGAAAAATAAACTGTTCAAAGTTTTTCCGGTTAAAATAATTGATTTTTCACAAAAATTGATTTTGAATTATGTTAAAATAATATTTAAATTTTAATTAAATTAAAATTAAAATTATTTAAGTTTTTGAGTCAAAAAAAGTTTAAACTCAACTACTATGAAATTTGTATCTTTGAGTCATAATTACTTGACTTTAACTATTACTGCTCTCGTTAGTGATTTTTTTTTGTCACGAAGTATTCTAAAAAGGTCCTAATTTTTAAAAAGTACTTTTAAGTTATTCACATTTAAACTAATAATCGTTCACATTGAGTCAGCCCATAAAGAATAAAGTGCTGGCCAAAGAAATTTTATAGTAGACTTGAGATAAAGGCAGACAGGTGTACAGCACCGTTTTCTTCTAAGATATTTTCTTGTCAGCAGATGCTAGCTCATGCGTGATTGAATTACAAGTTATGTAAAAGCACGAATGTTGTTTTCCATAGCTTGTGTGAAGATTAAAAAATAAAATCAGGGAACTTGGATAAATAGAAATTTTTAAAAAATTATTTTAAAAATGTAACAAATGAAAAGTTATATATAATCTTAGAGGACATTAATATATAATATATTCTCTATAATGACTATTTTTACTTAATTAATAATCTTAATTTAAGTAATTATGAAAATAATATAAATATTACATTCAAACATGATTATACTATGCTAACACCCACATTTATATAATAGTATTGTAATGATTAATTGCCTATTTAGATGAACTTATATCAGTAGAGTTTTTGTCAATAGAACTCTTTTTAGAAGATCTTTTCTAATAAATCAGTTGATTGTTTGCCTGTCAATTAAAAAATAGCTTTTTTGAAAGAACTTTATATAATAGACTGTTTGGTAACATAAAAAATAAAAAATATTTTTTTAATTTTAACTATATTTTATTTTGTAATAAAATTATTCATGCATATAAATATTATTTAAAATATATTAAAAATATAAAACACAATATATTAATTATTATATAATTTTAAACCACATGAAATATAAATAAAAATATATCTAATCAAATCTTCTATATAATTATAACATAAGTAAAACTAATATAAAAATAAATATTAAAACATATAAAAAAGTCAAATAATATTATATAAATCTCAAAATAAACATGAAGATGAGTTTGTGAGTATTGTGAAAATTATGTGTAAAACATAAGGACAAAAGAGACTAAAAAAGACTCATTAATTGATATGAAAGATCTACTTGAAATTTTACTTAAAAAGTAATTTTCTATTTTATAGCGAAACAGTCATTTTTCTTTTAAAAAAGCTTCTACGGTGAAAAAAGTGTTTATTTACTCTCCAAAAACTCAACCAAACAAGCACTAAGTTATAAATAAGAATACAACTCAAGTAAAAGTATCGTAAAAATGTAAGATTTGGAGAGATCTTTAGTACGTAATTTTACCCTTAATTGATAAAGAGATTGTTTTTCATAGACTTAAGAAAAAATACATATTAAAGTAAAAATAAAAATAAAAATAGACCTAACAGAAATAATAATAATAATCTATGTAGTACGAACACGACAAAATAAAGCCGTGCCAGACACGTGTCAGAATTAAAAAATAATTTTTGTCAGCTCGGACACGTCTGAAGACTGCTCGGACATAGTTTAATGGAATATATGCTCCATATTTTTTGAGACGGACTTATAAGGTATCAAATATGTATGAACTATCAAGATATTGAAAATCTTGAAATACATCAATCAATATATATCATATCATGAATTTTGAATTTTTTTCTTAATTCTAAATTTTTAATATATATATATATATATATATGCCGTATCCGTGTCCCAAATTTTAGAAGTTGGTGTATTCCTATGCTCGTGTTCGTATCGTGTCACGTGTCCATGTCCGTATCCGCGGTTTTTAGATAATAATGAAAGTAAATAATTACTATGATTATTTTATTCGTATTAAATAGAAGAATTCCTCGACCGTCCGTTCAATTGAATCATTAAAAACGTGTATGTCATTAAACAATTGGCTACAAAATATCTATGCAAAATCCAAAGGGATCTGAAGAAACATCATGCTCTGTACGAACTACCAACTCCTCGAAACTCCAACTCATGGAAGGACATGGCCGCCATTGATGTGACTCTCAAAGTCAACCGTCCTTCATCTGCAACCCCAGGTAATAATTATACAATTAATTGAATATCATGCATTGGCCGTACCAAATTAGAGTTAAAAAAGAAAGAAAGGATCTCTTAGGGCGGTTCAATTAAAAATACTTTAGTATTAGAAAAATTCTCACACTAAATACATCAATTTATCATACTTTAGTTAAAAATTTTTCATAAACCCATGATTTTTAATTTAATATTAAACTTTTTCAATTTTAATTTAGTAACTTGTTTTTTAAATTCTTTTTACAAATCAGATTAAAATATTATTTTTATTGATGTGACATGAATATCTATTTATTAGGTACAAGAGTAAAAATAATGTTTTGGCTTAATTTGTACAAGTTTTAAAGGATCAATTATTAAATTAAAAGCTTTAAAAAAATTTACACTAAATTGAAAATTCTTTAAAAAATTAAACACTTTTGAATTATTGTCACTTAGAATATTCCTTAAAAAGAGTTTATTATTAAAAGTTCTAGAACCAAATCTTATCTTTTGGTGTTAGAAAGTTTAATTGAGTAATTAAATTAAATTTATCATTTAATTTTAATTCATCAAAACCTAATCAATACAACAAAAACGATAACAACATGTAGAGATTAAAATCTAAAAAGGTCCAGTAACACGTAACAGTCTTACTTCTACATAATAGAGAGGTTGTTTCCGGTAAACCTACATACAGATGTAACAATAAAAGAGTGATGCCAACATATCAAAGAACCCATAGATAAGTTGTTATAAGTATGGCCATAGCTGAAATTATTGAGAGGAAAAGGTAAAGAAAGATGGCATCTTCAAGAGACCTAAGCCTGTAATTTCTCCCTCCTATCACCAATCCCTAGGCAAAGAAAGATGGCATCTTCAAGAGACCTAAGCCTGTAATATCTCCCTCCTATTCCCACTCCCTTCATTGTTGTTTTCCAAGTATGTAACTATCTGCCCTTGTAATTTATATATTATATGAATGTGAAAGAATCACTAAACAACCCTTTTTTGCTCTCAGAATTCCTCTTTGAGCATCTTTTTAACAACTTAGTTTTGTTCTTTTCACCATCATGCAATCTTAGGGTTGTCAATCATTTCCTCATATAAAACAATATCATACACAAAGCTTGCGTTTTTGGTCTCACATTAGGGTTCGTCACTTTCATACGAATCATGGCGGCATAAACTCCCAATGCATAGTTGCATGCATTTGTTGTCATCAACATATATAAAATATCATAATCGAATTGGAGAAGATGATTGTACTGTATCACCGTATGATACATTTCTAAACTTGACATTATTCCAATAGCGAAGCATATATATTATATTCAGTATCAGACTTCTCTAGACTTTGCTTTATTGTGAAACTTCAGACTGGGTGTGATGATGATATATTATATTTAGTATATCTAAAGAGTTATATATATAGGATCATTACCATATAACTTTAATTTAAGATGTCATGACAACAACTCCAACTTGAAGAAACTAAAGGTTTCTTCAGTGTTGTCACGCATCATGTATTATTGATGCGATCTTCAAAATAGCCATTTTTGTTGGTCATCTTTATCCTTAAATAAGAACAAAAAATAAGGACAGGGTCAGTTCAGTTCCAACATTTTAGCAATACACGTGTCTTGTAAGAATGTTTCAACACAAACTGGTGCGTTCGATTAATCAAATAATAAGGTTAACATGAGACACTAATCGCACATAAAATGATAAAAAGGAGGAGGCAGACGTGAGCTTCTTGCCTTCGGCTTCAATTATAGAGGGCCACACCGCACACACTCTCAGCTCATGCCATCTCAAGTGCTCCAAAAACCGGACAAACATGCCCCAGAAACAGACGTCTCACCCACTGATTATAATGCTTAATGGATCTGTGTTCCATTTTTCAATTTCTTTTTTCAGAATCAGATGTCACCTCCAACAGCAATTCATATTTTAGTTGCTTTTTCTCTCTTGATTTTTTTTTAATAAATTAATGATTGATATAATCGACAAAGTTGAAGATAAGTTACATACAATTAAGATAAGCTTTTTGTGATACACCATATATAATATGATTTCAATTTAGGGTAAAAGGTATAAACATCTTTTGTAGTTTAAGAAATTTTAGAAAAAATTCTAAAACAATCCCATAATGAATCCTGCTGATACGTGGGATCTAGGGTTTAGAAATTCTTTAACTATGAAAATTCTTTTATGATCTTTAAATTTTTTTAAAAAATTTCATATATATTTTTTATTTTTTAGAGACAAATCCCTTTTTATGGTTTGATTAACAAAAAATCTATGAAATACATGCAATATAAAAAATTAGACGTGAACGTCAATTTAACTCTTAAATTCAAACCAAATATATTATTAATTTAAGTTGAATTTAATTAGTTTGAGATTGATTTAAGAGCTAAGCTGAGTTACCATATTAATGACATTGATCATTCCACATTTGATATTTATATTATGTGTATTTTGATGTTTTTTTAACTGAAGTTTAGGAGAAGAGGTTTTTAAAAATAAAAATAAAAAATTCTTTTGATAATTTTAAAGATTAGATAGTTTTTATAAGTTTTCTTAAATTACAAGAGATGTCTATTGAGGTGTTTGACAAACAGATGATCAGCTGTTTTTTAGCTTATTGACTAAAAATTAGATTTTTGACCATTTTAAAAAGTTATTAATGTATTTGGTGAATGATTTATTGGTTAGCTTATTTAATCCCAATAAGTTGATTTCTAAAAGTTCCATAAGAGGAGCTTTTGGGATTAACTGTTTATTTAATGACAGTATTGCCCTCCACTTTACTCTCTACTTTTATTCTGTGTGTTTTCAAAGTTGATTTTTTTTTACAATTATATCGTGAAGTTTGGAAGAATATAATAAAAGGGTTAATTAAACTTTTTAATTTTTATTTAATTTTATGATATTAGTTTACATTTAAAAATACCATAATATTAAGTTTTTAAACATAAAAAGCCATTTCAAATTAATATTTTTAGTATATAACTACTATATATCGTATTTGGGTCATATTATAATTATAGATATTTTTAATTTATTAAATAATAAATTTTATACATATTATATGAAAAAATATTAATATGATGTAGCCCGCTGCATCATTCATATTAATAGAGAATTTAACGTTGAATTATTATTATTATTATTATTATTATTATTATT
>JANVCQ010000005.1:46622399-46677516 GCA_025531925.1 Erythroxylum plowmanianum | reverse complement strand
ACCGAATAGTTTTCGGTCGGAAAACGTGTAACTCCCACCCAATTTCTCCGACGGTAACGTTATTTCGGTCGGTATTTCCAACGGTTTATATACCATCGGTATTTTTCCGTCGGTATTACTCATTTTTCTTGTAGTGATTGCTAGGCTCATGATATAAATCTCCCGTAAAAGTAGACTCCTCATATCCAATAAATGATATCAGAGTCGATAGTTCGGTAAGAGACGAGTACGGAGATAGTAGTCGGATCTCGTGGTTGCTTCCTCAAGAAGAAGAGCAAGAAGACTTCTGGTGGGCCCAGACCAGTAGAGTAGAAGGGCTCTTTGATGACGCCATATACTCGATATGCTAAGCAAAAAGGCTTTTGTTAAAGGAGGAGTCTAAGCCCAATGTAAAAATTCACACTTGAAAAGAAGGCACAAGTTACTCCTTTGTGACCACATGTTTGAATCATCAAAACATCTTTTTTGTTAAAAAATATAAAGGCAAGGCTGCATATATCAATGACCTCTCTAAACTTTCACAAAACGGAGACCCTTATGTACTAGATGCGTTGACTTTGTCTTTCTAAACGTGTGATTAGTATTTAATATTTCAAAAAAACATTTTTTACTACTCTGCAGGTAAATATTATTAAAATAATACTTATTATATTATGAATAGGGAACAATAATAATAATTAAAATAATACTAAGAGTTTATTTAGACATTTTGTAAAATGTTAAATTGAAATAATATACTTTAGCTAACGGTTAAAAAAATTTATTTTAAGATTATATTAATATTTAGTTAGTGTATATTACCTAATTGTAAAATTATCATCATCAACACTTAGTTGAAGTTCTGCTAAGACGCAGAGTTTGAGCTAATTGTAACTTTATATAAATTAAATAAATGATCCATATATTAAAAACTATCAAAAATTAAAATTTTTAAAGATTTAAAGTGTTATTAGTAATATTTTAAAAAATTTAAAATGTAACATAATATCATAGAAAAACATTTTAAGAAATGAGAAAATTTATACCTTTTGTATTTGTTTAACAAAAAAGCAAATTATACTAATTTTTACCCACAAACAATAATACTAAAAAGGGTTAAGTTGAAAGTGTTTAGTTCAATTTTGGCTTGTAAGTTTATCAAATAATTTAATTAAATTATGTGATCATAAAAATATAGATTTATTTAATATATATTAAAAATAATAATTACAAATTTATTATTAAAAATAAGATTGAAATTGAATGAAGAGTTTCGGGATTGATAAGAGATATACATATATATGTATAAGTCTGTATATATATATATATATATACACATGTATCAAGACTTGGGTGATAAGCAGTACAGAAATTAAATGTAGGAAAGGGTAAGATATCACATGGCAAAGATGACGAGCACTGCATGGCGGGTCATGGACCGTCCTTGGCGGCACGTTCACATGTCCATCCTGATTGGTTGGTGAAACCAACGAACAATTGATTTCTCATTCCTACGTGGCGGATTCTGTAGATCTGGTTGATCGGTGTGCCTGACCGTCTTCAAAAACAGATAGCTAGACGAGGCCTTATCAAACAATCGTGCTATTTAATTTTGTTCATTTATTTATGCAAATCTTATATAAATATTAATAAAATTTAATAACATTAATCGAAATAAAAGATCTAATCTCCTAAATAAATAAAAAAAAGTCAAATGTGGAGCAGCCTGTGGTTAGAGAAAAGTTACAAAACAAAGTAATTTTATAAAAATGATATCATTTTTTATTAAAAAAGGTGGGTTGGGCCGATAATTAAAATTTTAAATTGATTTAATTGGTTAAACTATTAAAATCTTAAATTAAATATCTTTTTTTGTTAGTTTATTTTAATAATCTTTATTATTAAAAACTGATTAATGTATTAATTAATTGATTAATGTTCATAAATTAACTAATTTTGCAAATCATAATAAGTTAATTAGTTTTTATTTAACATTTTTTTAAAATTAAAATTAAAATTTTTTTGCTGATAAAATAATTTATTTAATTTTTATTTCAAATTTTAAATTTTAAATTTTTATATATTAATTTGTGACAGTTTAATATCAGTTGAATCTTTAAACCTTAAATTTTAATTTACTAATTTAATTTAATTTTTAAAACATTAACTAAAAAGACATCACAAAAAGGAGGTTTCTCATACAATTGAAGATAGGATTATAGAAAACATGTGGGTCTAAGTTGAAGGAATAAGTACAAGTTGGAAATATCTTAATTTCAAGACATTAGGGGTCCAAAATCCAAATAATATAAAAATTATTGACCTAATAAGAAATTAAAAAATTAAGAAGCTATGTGAAATAAAAAATATGTAAAATAAGAGGCGGGGTGGAGCAATTAGTGAAGGCACATGGGGGGTTGGGCCAAAAACAGTGAATGTTATATATATATATAATATTATTTGTGGTGAGATTAAAAAGAGAGCACGCAATTATTTCATATTTACCTTTTTTACGGTATCATAAATTTAGGTAAGCCCACCCAATTGAATTTTCCTGGCGTAGGCAACAACTTTCCTAAAATAAGGGACCAATTTGCAAACATATTTATAAAGAAAAAAGGAGCAAGAAAATGAAATGTCGTTTTCATACTGGCAAAGTTGGAGTTTTGTTGTCCGATTTACTGTGGTTGCTGAAATATAGCCTGAAAAATACTTTCTTATGAATTTATATGCACATAGGAATGGTAATTCAGCTCGAGCTTGGCCCCGGTTTTGGTTAGTGTGAAGTTAATGGGTTACGTATCAGGATTTTTTGGCCCGATCGAGTCCCAATTTGGGCTTGAGCTTGGGTTGTCATGGTTTTGTCTGACTCGACTTGAGGTATGACTTAGAATGACAAAACGACATCATTTTTTAAATTTTCTTTAAAAATTAATAAATTTGGTCGAACTAATGACCCATCAGACAACCTACGTTCTGATCGGGCCACGAGCTAGGTATCGACTAACTCATCAGATCACGAGTCGATCAACACATGAGTCGAGTCGTGTTGTGCCAGTCGCAAACTATTGCCATAGTTTAATTATTTTATGTAAAATGTTTTCTTTCCAATAAAGTAACTTAAAAAGCCTTTTTTATCTTTTCATTTTATAGGCTTTATTTTTTAGTTTAGAAACTTTGGAAAAAAGTCACTTTAATAGTTATGAGTAAGATTGCGTACTATTGGATCTTCTTAAACATGACGTATCAACTAAAAGTCTGTTTTTATTGATTTGTTGTCGTTGTTGTACCTTTTAGTTTAGAAACAAAACTTTTAAACAAATATATCATTTTTAAAAGAATAACAAGATTAATTGTCTACACTTTTTTAGCATTTTTTTCAATTTAGTGTTAAAATTTTAATTCATTAAAAAATATTTTAAAATTTATATAAATTAAATTAAGATATTATCTATACTAATGTAATATATCCACTAAATAGTACATGAATATTTATTTTTAGCTATATTAGTAAAAATAATAATATTTTGACCTAATTTAATTTTGAGAATATGTTATTTTTATAAAAATTAAAAAGTTTCAGTTTAATA
Organism: Erythroxylum plowmanianum; assembly: GCA_025531925.1. Taxonomy (NCBI): domain Eukaryota; kingdom Viridiplantae; phylum Streptophyta; class Magnoliopsida; order Malpighiales; family Erythroxylaceae; genus Erythroxylum; species Erythroxylum plowmanianum. The sequence continues at coordinate 46,673,947 of JANVCQ010000005.1, read as the reverse complement.
GTAAAAGCTCCATGGCCATTGAACAGGCCTTTTTTTTAAATTAAAGGTAAAAAGTCAGCTTGACTAGAACCATAAGATAAAAGGGAAAAAGGTGCCTGATGCCTAATATAGGGCATACCCTTTCCTTTGGACTTACTATTCTGTTTTTAATAGTATTTTAGTTAAGTGTCCTTTATGAGTGGCTCAATTAGTATAGAATTTTTATTAAAGTGATTCTAATTACTTGAGGTCTTAATTCAAGTCTCATCGAAGCTTTAAGGTTAGTAAGCCTATTATCCTTTTGTTTGTTTTTTTTTTATTAAAAGGAAACTATCGAAACAGATTACAAAATGAGTCTGAGAAAACTAGTTCTCGACATACCCTCAAGGAGGATGCGGTGGCACCCAATAGGTGGTGTATCAAAAAAAGTTACACCCACATCGAAATGAACAACATGAGTGGCAAGCCAATCAGTATTTCTGTTGCCCTCTCGGTAAACATGCCGATGGATAACAGTTCAATTGCGGTGAAACAGTTCGCGAATGCTCACGACAATCGGGCATACCGTCTGCGTACGGGAACCCGAGGAAGAGAGGAGCTGGTGCACCGCAATATTTAGTAAGAGTTCAACTGAAATGCAAGTATGAGAAGATTTAATATCTAAAAGTCTATTATCCTTTTAGAGATATACCAACAACAATATTTAGTAAGAGTTCAACTGAAATGCAAGTATGAGAAGGTTTAATAGAACGAAGCCTTACCCTTATAAGGTAGAAAATTATTTCTGAAAGACCCAATGCACCTCATAACATCACTTAAGTTTGTATTCGTTAATACGAGATTAATATATAATTACTATCTTTTTGTTTGCTTACGAGGTGTCTTAGAAGAGTTCCAATTATGAAAAGACATCTTTAAGTCATTCACACCCAGACTAATTTCCACTCGAGTCCGGTAGATCCTTTGTGGGAAGCAAAACTCTAGCGCCAAGTTTTAAACAGCTTCATATTACTCTTTTTTTGATGTTGCTCACGAGGTGTCCTAGAAGGGTCCCAACTATGGGAAGACACCTTTAATCCATCCACTCCCAAACTAATTTCCGCTCAAGCTGAATAAATCCCTTTTAGGAGACAAAATTTTGGCCTCAAGTTTTAAACGGTTGCATACATAAGGAGGGTTCAAACCTACGATCTCACTTAAGCCAAGAAAGCCTCTTACCAACTCACATGTTCCTTAAGGTTGGCTCCATACTATTGTTTAAAACTTAGAGCCAGAGCTTTGCCTTCTGTAAGGGACCTACTCGACTCAAGCGGAGATTAGTCTGGGAGTTGATGACTTAAAGGTACCTTTCCATAGTTGAGACCCTCCTAAGATACCTCGTGAGTAACAAAAAAAAATTATATACATTTGCAATACCCTTTTGGTTCCATTTTACTCGCCCCACTTGTGACTGGTTGCATGCCAACTTTCTCCAGTGTCGGCGGGTGCACGGTCAGGAGTGGGCCCTGCTTTTTGAGTTAACCTGCTGGTTCCTTTGAACCTGGAGGAACAAAACTATTTTTGATTCTACTTTTGTTCGCCCCGCCTCACCATTGTTTCTTATCTTGTTTTTTGCAGCTCAGGTTCAGCAAGCGGACGACCGACACAGACTGAGCCTCACTGGTTCTCGTCCTCGTCAGGTTCAAAAGGTAGGTTGGAGTCGTCCTCAGGCTGGCTGGGTCAAGCTCAACACGGATGGGGCCAATAATACTACTCATCTCACGGCTTCAGCAGGCGGTCTTCTACGCGACAGTGATGGCAGTTGGCGAGGTGGGTTCTCCCAACTCATTGGTTGGTGCTCAGCACAGGCAGCGGAACTCTGGGCAGTCTACACAGGTCTCTCCTTCGCTTGGAGCTTGGGCTTCCGTCGGATCGAGCTGGAAGTGGATTCGTTGGAGGTGTACCAGCTCTTGTCCTCTGTGTCCTCCCGTTCGCAGTCGATCATCCCTCTCATCAGGGGTATCCGGGAGCTCCTCCACCGGAACTGGTCTGTTGTTCATCGCCATATCTTCCGAGAGAGCAACAGATGTGCGGACTAGCTCGCCGCCCATGCCGTTCTGGACGACATTGGAGTCACTTATTTTGATGTACCACCCTTAAGGTGCCATAGATTCCTCATTGAGGATCTGTCGAGAATCTGTTTTCCCCGACTCATTTAGCTTCGTTGTTTCCTTTTCCCTTTATATTTAAAAAAAAAAAAAAGTTACCCTTTTGACTAATTAGGTACCAAGTTGTAGGGCCAAGCAAAAGGACTTGTGGAGATCAAGTTGTGTAAGCGAAGCAAGATCGAGATGAAAGTATATGCCCTGTTCATGTGAGAGGCACATGGATTCCTATTTGGTGCCGTTTCGTCCACTAATCAACAAATTGGGTGATTCTTAGAAAACAGAGCCCCAGCGAAAAAGAAATAGTAAAATATAAGAGGGAAAGGCTGTAAATTCACTGCAATAACTATTTAACTTTTCATGACCTTTTCATGCTTTTAACCTGTTTGTGATAATTCCACACAGTACCCTTTCCTCAATAAATATACGCGCACCTTCCTCCCGCTTTCCTCATTCGCACCCAATCCTTGCACAGACACGAAACAAACCTCACTCTCTTTCTCTGTCTATCTTTCAATGGCTAGAGTGAGCATGCTCTGCATTTTCTCTCTGCTCTCGCTACTCTCTGTAGCCACCGCCAGAATCCCCGGAGTCTACTCCGGCGGGCCATGGCAGACTGCCCATGCCACCTTCTACGGCGGCAGTGACGCGTCCGGAACAATGGGTAAGTTTTACTTCTCTCTAAACGCCAACAGTTTTTGTCAAAACCCCTATTTGCTCTGTTGTAAAATGGTGTTGTTCTGTTGTTCAGGTGGCGCTTGCGGTTACGGTAATCTGTATAGCCAAGGGTACGGAGTGAACACAGCCGCATTAAGCACAGCACTGTTCAACAACGGCCTGAGTTGCGGCGCATGCTTCGAGATCAAGTGCTCTGCTTCAGCTGATCCTAGATGGTGTAACCCTGGTAACCCATCGATACTTATCACAGCAACTAACTTTTGCCCTCCAAACTTCGCTCTTCCTAGCGACAATGGCGGCTGGTGTAACCCTCCTCGTCCCCACTTCGACCTCGCCATGCCCATGTTCCTCAAGATCGCTGAGTACAAAGCCGGAATCGTTCCCGTCGACTACCGCCGGTGAGTCAGTCAACGTTTCACATGTTATTTTCTCGGGAAGCAAACACAAACCTTAAAAGACGCTTCACTTAAAACTAAACCCAACTGTAGTAACAACTAACAAATAGTGATCTCGTATCACGTGACAACCACGTGCTCATTCGTTAAATTGTGGTCCCCACACAGGGTCCCGTGCAGGAAGCAGGGAGGCATCCGATTCACGATCAACGGCTTCCGTTACTTCAACCTGGTTCTGGTAACCAACGTCGCGGGTGCAGGAGACGTGGTGAAGGTGAGCATCAAGGGGGCCAACACTGGGTGGATCACCATGAGTCGGAACTGGGGGCAAAACTGGCAGTCCAACGCCGTACTTGTGGGTCAGGCGCTTTCTTTTAGAGTCACGGGCGGTGACGGACGCAAATCGACTTCGGTGAACGTGGCGCCTGCTAATTGGCAGTTCGGTCAGACCTTCACGGGAAAGAATTTCCGCGTCTGATCACATCAAAAACCACATTCTCTCTGTTTTTTTTTTAACAATTTGGAGCGTGTAACTCACTTCCTTCAATTTTCTCAATTTATTTTCTGGGGAAAATTCGAAGTAATATAGGGCTAGGAAAATGACTAGAAAGTCATGTCTGTCTTAATATATTTACCGTCTTGTCCTTATTTTGTATTTAGTTTTACCAAATTAAATTGGTAAAAGATGTAGCAGTGATAGGGTCCTGAAGCGGCTGCAACTCAAAGAGCCTGTGGCCCGCAGCTCTCATTCACACATATATGTTCTTAAGTTACCCTTTAATACTATAGACTTAATTGCTATTATTAATGTTGTGTTACCCCTTTTGATTACTGCAATTGTATTTTCGGTATGGTTTGCAATCGAAATGTAACTCATCCTTTGTAATTTAAAACTTTTCATTTACCTAAAATGTGACTAAAAAGAGTGACAATGGGTCGATTGGGTTCACTAATTTTAGGTTTGAGTTTAAACCAAAATTTTATATTCAAGTCTGAGCTCGACTTGAAGTTTAATCGGTTTCAAAACTCAAGTTTCGAAGCCTTAGGATAGACTCGAGCTTAGACCCCAAAAAGCGAAAAAAAAAGGACTCAATTTTAGCTTAAAACTTGGTCAATTCAAATTGAGTTCATTGACTTTGGTCAGACGAGCTGATAAAAATTGTCATCTGTAATGATTTGATCTTAATCAATTATTTTCTTGACATAAATTCAATTAGATTCATATTGATCGAATTCAAGCAGTTCAAAACTCAATCAAATTATAATCAAAATAATGTTATTTTACTTAAATTAATTCATATTAGTTCAAACTAATGATTAAAAAAATTGAACCGATTTGGTTGGTTTAAGAGTAAAAATTTTGAACTGGTGAACTTTTTAATTCGATTTTTAATTTTACAGATCAATTTATTTTAATAATTTTTGTTGTTAAAAACCAATTAGTTAACTCCAGGACGCAGGTGAGTTGGTAAGGAGCTCTTCTGACTTAAGTGAGGTCACCAGTTTGAACCGTCCTCATGTATGCAGCCGTTTAAAACTTGGGGCCATAACTTTGCCTCCCGCAAGGGACCTATCTGGCTCGAACGGGGATTAATCTGGGTGTGGATGGTTTAAAGGTACCTTCCTATAGGTGGGACCCTCTTAAGATATCTCGTGGACAACCAAAAAATAATAATTAATCTATTAAATAATTGATTATTTTTGTAAACTAATCAATTTTTATAAATAAATATAACAATTTTATTTTTTAATTAAACTTTCAAATTTTCAACGAGTAAATACAATTTTCTTCGATTATATTTCAAAATTTTTAATTATATTATATTTTAACCGATTTTAGGATGATTTCATATCAATTGAACTCCTAAACTTCAAATCTTCTAATTGGTTTAGCTTCTGGTATAATTTTTAAAATATTGATTTAAACTATCCAAAGTGATCATTAAATTAGAGTTCAATATAAAACTTCATCAACTCAAAACGACTCAATAATTTTGATTCGAGTCAGGTCGGTCCAATTGTACTACACAAGCATCAAAATTGGTTCTAAACCCTAGATGTCCACTTGTGTACGTGAATAGCTGTCTTTGCATTCGTTTAGGGACCTCCCAATGGGTCATTCCACCAACCCTACGTGCATAAATTCCGTTTTCCTCAAGTAGGGTTTAAGGCATTTGGAGATGCTTTTCAAAAACATTCATAACATTTATGATTCTCTCCTTCCTCTAGTTGTAGCCTATATTTTAACACACTTTTGGACAACCCCATCTAAGCTAAATGACAAATCATCGCCACACTTTATGGTGCCAACATGCAATGATCTAGTAATTGAGCATCTATTTGTTGTAAGGGATAAAAGAGAAAGTGACTTGACCTAAAGAGTTGGGCCGGTGCAAAGGTCGTAATGTCTTGCTCTTTAAAAAATATGAGCTATTTGTATCTTGTCAAAATTAGTAATGATAAAATTTTTCCGATTCAATCGAGTTTAACATTAATAAGTTCGACTTAAGTTCATCGAGCTTTGAGTTAGATTTAGATTTTTGCTTTTTAATTTTAAAATTTTGACAAAGTTTGAGTTCGATTTATCGAACTTAAAACTTGAAAATTTTAAATAAAATGATATTGTTTTTAAATTTTAAACTTTCAAAATAAATTTAAACAAATTCATAATTTCATACTCGAGATAGAGTGTAAAGTTTGGTCGAATTTTGGATCAAGTCTAAATCCGAACATTATCCAACCCATTAGTATTACTAACCTAATCAAAATGTAGTGAAAAAAACAAACATAGTAGCATTTTCCCTTCACCTATTTCCTAATAGAAAAAGTAATGTAGTCTCCAATCGGTGGATATTATAAAAAGTAATCATTGATATTATAAATAACAAAAATTATATATTTAAATTAATAATGACAATAGTCACTAAAAATGATTAAATTTATAATTTTAGGTCATTATTTTGGAAATTTGCGTGCAAAATTTATGAAAGATTCAAAAAGGTATCTTTTGTTAGATTGACAAAATCGCCGTCTGTGGGGATCGAACCCACGACCACGTGGTTAAAAGCCACGCGCTCTACCACTGAGCTAAGACGGCTTGGTTTAATGTCCCGCTCAAGCATAATATAAAATTCACTCACAATTACAAACAAAACTCTTTTTAATTTCACACATTTTGAAAAATAAGAAAAAAATTTAAGATAATATTAACTTTACAAAATAAAATTTACTATTTTAACAAAATTCAATTTCATATAAGATCCAAAAAAATGCAATACATAAATATTTTTAGGATAAAAATATATAATTTAAGAAAGGGTAAAAGATATTCACCTCCTTCATACTTTAAGAAAATTAGAAGAAAAACTCTATGATCTTTAGAATTATTGAAAATATTCTTTGTATTTTTTAGTTTGATGCAGCATGAACATATGGTTACTTAACTCTTAAATCGGATATGAACTAATTAAATTCGACTTAAATTAATAATTTAAGATAATTCTAATAAATTAGTAGTATAACTCGAGTTTAATTAGTTTTATTAGAATTTAAAATTAGATTAAATCATCGTGTAAATATCATTCAATTAGTTCGAGTCTAATATTTAAATTTTGTATACTTCACTGATCTTTTTTAATCAAAGTCTATGAGAAAGAAATTTTCCGTAAAACTAAAAATTAAAGTGATTTTAAAAAATTTCATAAAGATCAAAGAAACAAGTAAATTTATGCCTTTTATCTAAATTTTTATTATAATATTTGATAAATACTTAATAAAAGCTTATTTAAAAAAATTAATATTATAAGATGTTTTTAATTATTCAAAATATTTAAAAAATTAATCACATAAGAGCTCTCACACATCACTACTACATTTGAAGTTGCAATGAAGACATGGAGAACATAATTGATACTCAAAACTATAATTTTTCTCTTATAACCATAGTAAGTATTATAAGGTCACATATTCAAGTCATGAATACAAACTCTTTGTAAAAATACAAACGAAATATTACATATATTATAACCCTCCTTAGATTTCTACAAAACAGGGAGTCTTGTATACTGAGTACGTTAACTTTTTAAACCATAGTGAGTACTCAATCTTATAATATAACCATGGATCTTCAAAAGATGAATGAAACTTTTGAGTTAGAAAAGAATACAATTTTTCATATACATTAACCAACAAATCTACAATGCTTTCTCTCAGCACCTTGTGTTACAGGAGCCAAAGAAATTTGCAGAAGATGAGAATATTTGATGCTATTTGCTTCAATGGGGACTTATCTATTGTCTCAGAACTCTGTTTGAGCTCAAGACGAAGTTTTCTTCTCCGGCAACGGTGGAATGTAGCCTTCCAGCAGCCCAACCATTGTTCATAGCACGAACTGCTGTGCGAGCTGGATCACCAGTCACTCGACTTCCATCAATTTGTTGAGAAAATTCTGGCAGACCGCTGGCCTTTCTTTCTTTCCTTCTTCTCCTCTCCTCATCTCTTTCTTTCCTCAGCCAATTCTCAACTGTTCTCTGCAAAGTTCAGTTTTTTTAGCCATTTTCGATTAATGGAAGAAACGAAAAGTATCTGATAATTAATATCTGTGATATCCAAGCCAACAAACCGAAAAATTACTAACCATCAGCGACAAATTACTAATCTCTAGGACTTTTGCCATTGGCATTGCTAATTGCAGCTTCCCGTGAGCCACGTAGACCTGGAACGAGTTCAATTCGTTTTGTTTCAGGAATGTGTAACATAGAGGAAAGTTGAAGAAGTTGTTAAAAGGAACTATGACGCACAATATGAGTCGGCCAATGCTCCAGACCGTCAAATATATGAGTTGCGTAGATAATTGTAGCTCCACGATCATCACATTCCTTCTTTAAGAACTTCAGAAGGTCAGCCCTTGCTAGCACATCAAGGTCAACTGTTATCTCATCAAGAAGAAGAACCTGGACAGAAGCAAAAATTTTGAACAGTCTTCAGGAAAAAAGGAAAAAGCAAGTATATGTGTCACATAATATTATCCAAGTAAATTGCATTGCAAAGAAGCAACTTATAAGGAATAGCTAAGATGAGGTTGAAAAGATGGAGATACCTTGAATGGCTTCAGGAGACCCATGCAAATTTGCACTCGTCTTCTCTGACCATCAGAAACCTTGTGCATCCTCCATGACAGATCAATATCCAAAACCTATCACATAAAAGCGCAAATCGGATTTCACAATATCTACTCATTTTGTGAAATTCTAGGGTAATATCTATAGTTTAGCACTTGCATCAAAAGAGTTTTCAAAGTGAAATTTCCAGAACCATGTCAATCAGCTTCTCCACAGAATCTTCACATATCCGGGGTCAATAAGAATCTTACCTTTATCAGTTCAGCTCTTCTTTGAGGATCAATACCTGCCACACCAAATATCATTTTCTCTGCTGAAACATCCATTTGGATGGGAACCTCAAAGCCAGCAAATGCAACATCTCGCCTCCACTACGACCAAAAGGAGGAAAAACGTAACACAAGAACACATGAAACATACATTTATTATCGTTTTAAATACTGAAAATTAGGAAATCTCCTTGTTCAAATAAATGCAAGAATTTATTAAAGCATTTCAAACACTACATTGTTGGCAGTTGAAGCCAAAGTTTAACAGAACTTGCCATATCAACTTTGGTATAAATGAATCCATTTCCTGGATAATCAAGCCAGTCAATAAAAGCAAGAACTTGAAAGAACTCTCTAATCCATCATCCATCATATCACTATCACTTTCTGGTCTAGCAGTGATGAAATGCAAATCCCAGATCTCTTTCTGGACCAAAAATTGGATATTATATAAACCAGCGTATAACCATACTCATGTTCTTAATTTGACATTTAAACACAAACTCTAACCTCTCCTCCCAGATAGCAGAGATCACCAGAAGACGTCAAAGCAGTGTCGTGAAAAGCAGACCTTCCTAACACCTGAACCATGTGTGGCTCAACCAAATGCTTACCTCCCAATATCTTCAATATCGTGGTTTTCCCTATTTAATTTTTTCAAAAATTAAGATACCCATTTCAGAATTTCAAACACTTGACTGATACTGCACAGCGAAAAGGAAGAAATATTCAAACTTTATACCAACCAGCGCCATTCGATCCAACGAGAAGACACCTATCACCAGAATTAAGGGTAAGGGAGAAATCATCAATCAGAGGCTTGGAACCAGGCGGTGGATGACCGTCGATTCCCGGGTAGGTGAATTTAAGACCGTTGATCTCAATTGTTGCTCTTTGATGCTCCAAAACCGCCATTCTCAAGCGATCAATCTCCCAAGTTTTCAAGTCCTTTGCAGACAAGAAAAGCTCCTACGTGGATAGTTACTTTAAACCTAGTAGACGTGGCAAGATATCTGCCCGATCCTGTAACAGACCTCACAGGTTGTTACGTGGGGGAACAGATCTGTTCCACCGAGTGGGTCCATATATTTGACGGCTTTGATGTTTCCTAAATAATAGGGTCTACAACATCTGAGCGCAGAGCATCTTCCATTTTCAAGGAATTTTCTTTGTCGAACGCCATAGCGGCAAAGGCTTCACCTTTACTCTGTAATCTGTGTTGGGATCTCATCAGAATTTCTAACTCGTCATCTTGCTTTGTGGGGTTTGATTAAGTTTCTGGAGATGGCAGCAATTTACAGTCTTTACATCATCAACAAATCAGGTGGATTGATCTTCTACAAGGTACCACTTTTGGGTTCTTTTCAGCTTATTCTCTAATCGTGTAAAATGTTTACTTGGATTATTAGTAGTCTTTCAAATTTCAACTGGCTAAGACTGTTGCAGTGAAGTTCTATATCTTTTTCCTTCAGCTGAAAATAAACAGGCAGATTAGAAACAAATTGGTTTAGCATTTGGGTTTCGAGACAAAATTATGTTAGTTTGGGAAGCAATCATGCTGTATGCATTTGTTTTGACGAAGCTTATGTTCTGTAATTGATTGTTAAGAAGAGGGATTAGTGAAATGAAACACATTTCTTTTTCTGCTATGTTATGGTGGGATTGGGATATGAGAGGGAGAGCTAGCTCTATTTAGATAGGCAGGGGACATTGTTTCCAGGGCTATCCTTTAATTATTTGCGTTGGGCTCACATCAAACTGTTCTGGAAACCATTGAAGAGAAAGAATTTGGTAAAAGCTTCTTCTTCCATTAGTTGGTGATAAACAATGGTTCATCAGAATAATATTTGTATATTTTTCATTCTGAAAGTTGTCTAAGCAACACTATATGGAATCTTTTCCTTGTGTGATCTGATTGAGTAGCTTCTTCATGCTAAAAACTTTGTTTCTTTTCTGGAGATTTTAGGGTATAATTTTGTAGGGAGTACGCAAAGTTACATGGTTCAAAGTTCATTTTGCATATGCTTGGTGAAAGGGAATTGCAAGTGACAAGCATGCCTATTTAAATGTCTCAAAAATACCCTAGAAGTTGCGTAGAATGAATTTTTCAACATCACCGTGTGCACTACCCGCCCTGTATCATAGTTGGGGTATCACACTATGATATCTCCTCCGCTTGGGATGTGAGAGATGTTGATGTCGGATAGTAAGTTTCACCCTAGGGGTGAATAGTTTCTAGGTTTTTTCCTTTGTTAACAAAAAAAATAAAAACATTTAGGCTATCTTCATGTCTAATTGAATCCTAATGAGCTCTCTCTCAAATCAGCCATGTTATTCATTCAATGCATACAGAGCCCCACATGTCGCTGTCAATTGGTGTAATTCATATTTGACATGCGATGCATGTGCATTACATATTATATAGATGGATTTATATGAAATTTAAAAAGTTCTGAGGTCAATTTTCCTTTGCTCCATTTTATTGACATTTTTTGCAATAATTGAATTAATTGTGAGAAGAATTATATTTCTTATTATTTATGTTATTTCTTGGTGGTATTTCGTAAAAGAGCTGTCCTTTTCTATGTTTTGGGATATCAGGATTATGGATCTGCAGGGCGGATGGACACCAATGATAGCTTACGGGTGGCTAGTTTATGGCATTCAATGCATGCCATCTCTCAACAGTTATCACCTACTGTTGGCTGTTCAGGCATTGAACTCCTTGAAGCAGACACATTTGATCTCCATTGTTTCCAATCCCTTACTGGTACTTAATATTTTCTTTCTACCTGTGGATTTGAGATAAAGAGAATGTAAGCAAAGTTCTGACTCTTTTGCTGTTACCGATATATCAACAATTGTGATTAACATGGTTACTCATAAATATTATCTGCAAAATTCTGATCCTGCTATTATTTGTAAAGATTAGTTGACTTGGTCCTTTATGACAAGAAAATGTTGAGTTCTTGATAATGCCAGATAGTTGTTTCTTCTGAAGTATAGATATGACTTGCAATTGTTAAATTTATTGCAGTAATCTTATCTTTTGGAATTTATTCTCTCTTCTCCAGGGACAAAGTTCTTTGTGGTCTGTGAACCTGGAACACAGCACATGGAAGGTCTCTTGAAATTCATATATGAACTTTATACTGATTATGTTCTAAAGAATCCCTTCTATGAGATGGAGATGCCTATACGATGTGAGCTCTTCGATATCAACCTTACACAGGCGGTACAAAAAGATCGTGTTGCGTTATTGGGGCGATGATGCGTAAACGTAAACTATGAGTTCATATCAGTGTTTTCTCAATTTCCATTAGGTGAAGTTACTGTGAGTTTTCTAGGTTTTGGTTTCAAACTTCCCTTGTCTGATGTTCACTTGTTCCAGTGTTTAGCAATTATGACAGATCTTAAACAAATCTTGTCCTCCTTTCCTTTTTGTTTCAATTAAAATTAAATGGTGCTAGATTTGTTTTTCTTCTTGTATCAGAAAGTCTAAAGTTCAACTAAACTTGGGATTTTAAACTTCCTCTATCATCAGTAACACCATTACAAGGAAGATGGGGTTTGGTTGAACATTCAACAGTGTTAGAAAGGAACATGATAAGCCCATTTTCCAAGTGCTTTTTGATCGAATTCTTCCAGCTTTTCAAGAGAAGCTTTGATTCAAGAATGTTACTTCAGCTCACCATTTCTGGTACATAGTACAATTCCAGAAATTCACGTTAATGATTCAAGAATGTAGCCTTGGAGTTTCAGAGTAGCTAAAAGCAAACTCGAAAGTAAACATGTCATTTGTCGGTAATAGGAAGATCACAATCCTTCCTCAAGTTATTCGCATAAATAAAAAATCAAAGTTACAAGCCTGGAACTATACAAAATGCACCCAGGCATGAAGTATATCACAAGAGAAGTTGTTAATTCTTTGAAGAAAGGAAGAATCAAATACATACATCAGATGTATTTCCACATACACTTGCATTTCTGTGGCCGTTTCTTTGTATTAGAATGTTTGCTGCAACATACAGATAAATACATGTATACGTGATTCGGACCACTGATGAAAGTTGTCTGAAATGGAAGCTAAAACGCATTATGCAAAATTAAAAGGAAAGAGCTGTACACTGCTAGAGTAAGCAGGGACTGAGATCCTGAAATTTCAACTCTCTTAAGCAAAAAGTGGGGAAGCTGATGGCCGGGGATAGGCTGTCTGCTGAGAATTGGTGTCCTCAAGAGCATTTGGCTTGTGCTCCTTTTCAGTAACTTTAATAGGCACGTCCTTGGATTCTTGAACTTGTTCTAATGCCAATACCACCTCATCCATTGTTGGCCTGGCCTTTGTTTCTAGTGCTAAGCATTGACAAGCAACTTCTGCCACCTTCTGGACCCGATTCGGTAAGTACTGACCTTCAAGACGAGCATCCAGGACACGCAGAACTTTACGCTTGTTTGTCAGGTAAGGTTTTGCCCATTCAACAAGGTTGTGCTGTCCTGGTGGTCGATTCTTGTCGATTGCTTGCCGACCAGATAAAATTTCTAGAAGTACAACCCCGAAACTATATACATCGCTCTTTGCAGTCAAACGGCCTTCCAAACAACAAAATGAAATATTAGTAACCAGAATACAGCATGTCCCCAAACCTTAAGAACCAGAGAAGTCACATCCCATGAAGTCCAAAATCCAACAAAGAGACAATCACATTAACACACAGTTCTGAACCTTTCATGGGGCATACCTTAAATGTCAACATGAATTGGAAAGCAAATGGAGAGATTGACATAATTAGAATATCTATATAAATTGAAGAGGTTTATGTTACTAACATGTTCCTACCTGTAGCCAGATACTCAGGTGCCGCATATCCATGGGTTCCCATGACTCTGGTAGAAACATGGCTCTCATCACCTAATGGTCCATCCCGAGCCAACCCAAAATCTGAAAGCTTTGCGTTGTAGCCCTGTAAATAAATAGTCAAAGCAAGAAAAGAATTGAATGAGCCTAGACTACCTCTGAATTGTATTAGTCAGCTAAATTGCATAAAAACAAAAGATACCAAAAAGAGCAGCATACCGAATCGAGTAGGATATTAGAGGTTTTGAAGTCACGAAATATGACCTTTGCTTCAGAACTATGAAGAAATGCAAGTCCCCTTGCAGCACCAAGAACAATTTTCATTCGAGTACTCCAGGATAATGGATGGAAATGAGACCCTTGTATTTCAAAATGAACAAAGAGCTTCAGTGCCAAACCCCATATTAGATTGCATTTCAAAAGATTGAGGCATGTCCTGCTATTTTGCAACCAAGAAATCAAAAGCACAACTCCTGCAAACAACACAAGAAACTTACTCCTGAATAAGTGATTCTCCACGCTACCCATAGTCATGAACTCATAAACCAATAGTCGATGCTCATCTTCTAAGCAGTAACCAATCAGTTTAACAAGATGAGGATGGCGCAGTTGTCCAAGGTAGTCGATTTCAGTCTGCATGCTCGAAAGCACAAATAAAATCAACTTACTGTATTAGTTGTTAAACAAAACTCTAGCCAGCAACAAATCTGCTAGATCCTGATGCTGTTTTATAGATCTCTTATTTTTTGAAGACACAAGATTAACAATAGCACCATCTGAAGTAGAACTTCTAGTAATTGTTTTCTTCCATGAAACCAAAACATCCTTGAAGGAATATAACAACTCTAACTCGAATATAGATATTTGATCAGAGACTTTGTTCCATCAAACTAAGAAGATAAAAATTTAAATTTCTTACTAGCCATTCTTTATGACCCTGGAGACCTTCTTGGTTAAGCCTCTTCACAGCAATCACCAAGCCCATACCAGGTTTCGTGGCTTTATTCGTATGCTCGTCAATCCACCCTTTGAAAACGGAACCAAAGCCACCTTCTCCTACCACACTATCTGGCCTAAAGTTTCTAGTAGCAGTCTTCAGCTCATTGTAGGTAAAAGTCTTCAAATTCGACGACTGCAAGATCTCCACCTCACTCCGAGGAGTTTGGAGCACAGAAGATGATGATAACTGGCTACTTGAACTACTAAAATCTTTTCCATCTCTGCTGACATTCTTTGAATTCAATCCTACGCAATGCGACATTGTGAATTTGTTAGCGTTCAGCTTTCATTGCCCAATCTTTAATGTACATCATGACATATAGGAATCATATTCAAGTCCCACAATAGCACAACCAGAGTTCAGGGTATTTCCAAATTTCTTCACACCAAGCTCGAAACAAGATAGTGCATGCAAATCAAGGGAAATTTTAGTTCAGGATTTGAACTTTAATAATAAGTTGTTATAAGATAAACCTGACAGCCAAATGTATCAAAGTGATGGACATAGAACCTCAAAAAGTCAAAGTCAAATTCAAATCCCAGAACCTTTACAATGTGCTTTTGGCAAATGAAACTCCTATCAACAACATACAAACAAGCACAAGGAACAACTTAGAAAACTAAAGACTAATATTAACATAGACAAAGAAAACAATTGCATCTTGCTTCTCTCTGTCTTTCTCGCTCTTTCTCTCTCAAACACACAACAGAGTTACCTGAATTAGAATTGGTATATGACTTGATTTGATTGCTCCAGCAAACACCCATCACACCCCACCTTCTCAGAACAACTCCAAACCCCTAAACGCCTAAAGCCAAACTTCAATCAAAGAAAGTAGAACTACAAAGATTGGATCTTGTGGAGAAAATGAATGTGTTGTTCCGAGAAAAAGGTCATCACAGCATCCTGCTTGTTCAGAACTAGTCAGCACATAAAAAGGTATAAACTTTAGGGATGCTTTGACGCTTCTCACCGTTTTTTGGGTTATGTTGAAGATTTACACCAAAAACAAAGGAAAAATGAAGTCTTTGAAACTGGCGTCTTCGTTTAGTGTTCATTTTAGGCCCTCTCGAACCATTTAGACGGTTGACTAAGTCACATCTTAGTTCGCTTTGTCCTTTCTTCTACGTACAAACAAACATCTAAAGTAGAGAGGAATGCGTTAGTTACTCTAAAATTCTTCATAATACAGATAGGGACCGCCATGAATGCAAGCCTTCTCTATCCTTGCCTGTTGAGAATTGGTCTTTAATCAAAGTGATGTATGACAAGTTGTTATCAGAATTTTTTAAAATACTAGTTTTTATTTTTTATTTTTTGATTTAATTTATTATAATAATTTTATTTTTAAAAATTAATTAATTAATTAATTAATCAATTAATTTCTTCATAAATTCTTATGAACTAAAATAAATAAATTGATTTTTATTTAACAATCTATTTTTTAACTAAATACTAAACATAAAAATAATCTCTTTCAATTATATGTTAAGTTTCTTTAATTTTATTCAATCTCGAGATAGTTTTATGACGGTTTAATACTGATTGAACCTTTTAAACCTTAAATTTCTTATATTACCAGTTTAATTTTAGATTCGGTTTTTAAAACATTGACAGGGACAACCACATCTAAGGATAATTTGGTCGATTTCATGTCACACCGATCGGATTCAAATTCAAACCTAATTAAGCCGTTTAAAATGACATTCAATTAAAAAATATTTTAATCTCATATATGAAATATGTATCAAAATTTGAATCTAATCTTTATTGATTTCAAACTACTCAATCAATTATCACCATCACTAATCACATCATGTATTTTATATTTATGAATATTGTGGATAAGTTTGCATGAACTATTTAAGAAATTAATATATTTAAATTTAATAATATATTCAATTTAAATAATTATTTGTCTCTAAACTTTATTAATTTTAAAATTAACTAATAATTTTAAAATCTTAAAAATGTCAAATTTAACACTTTTTTGAGCATTTTTCTAAATTTTCCATTTTTCTTAAAAATGTCAAATTTAACACTTTTTTGAGCATTTTTCTAAATTTTCCATTTTTATTTGATTCTTTTGATTTTCAAATCATAAATTTAGGTTCCCTTTGATATTATAAACAATATATTGTCTAATCATTGGACCAACAAGTCAATAATTCATCATGTGGTCAACAACAATGCTCTTATTAGCCCTCTCAGTTGAATTTAATTACAAGTCCCTACATTATGATCACAACTTGTAACCTTGTCCTTTATGAAAATGATGGGAGTGGTTACATTTTTTTTAATTAAAAAATAAAGAAAAAGGCACGTCTAGTTCAAAGTTTGGAACTTTCCTTGTACGAATGTGGACAATGTCAAAACTATACTTTTTCAAATGGAGATTAGAATAAGTATAGGGTAGATAATGTGTCGGAGTTAGGTTTAGAACTCGATCCGAAATTCGATCAGGCCCAAGGTTTAAAGCTGAAGCTCGAATCTAAATGGGCTTTGGTCAAGTCCAAATTATATGCTTTTAATATTTTTATTAAAAATATTTTGATGTTTGTGAATTATTATATATATTTAAAATTTAGTTAATGTGCATTTGAGTATTGAAAATTATAAAATTATTTTTTATTATTGTAAAGAAATAATATTGAATAATCTTTAAATCTAATTCAAATGAATGATTATAAAATAAAACCAGTTCAGTAAGTTCAATCATTAAAACTTCAAACCAACTAATTTTTTTAAATTTTTAACTTTTCAGTTCAATTCACTTTAATAACTCTTGTTGTTAAAATTTGATTAGTTTATTAATTAATCGGTTGATTTTTATAAACTAATTAATTTTTATAAACCAAAATAAACCAATTAGTTTTTATTTAACATACATGAACATCACATCTGTACTAATCAATTGTTGCTTATATGATGATTCAACCTAACTCTTAAACTTAAATTGAACTAATTAAATTTGTCTTAATTTAATAATTTATTATAATATCTTAAATTATTAATTTAAGTCAAGTTTAATTAATTCAAGTTAATATTAAGAACTGAGTTGGATTACAATATTATTGACATCTGATTAGTTGACATCTGCTCTTCATATTACATGTCTTTCGTTATTATTTTTCAGTTAATAAATAAGGATAAGACTATGTATTACTTGATCGCTTCAGACTTTATGTCTCATCAAGATTTCTGTAATGAAATCCTCTGTTCTCACTATTCAAGACCAAATCTGTGTCATTTAAGCATGGCTACAAATTTCACTAGGTTGGCCTTGGAAAGCGGGAAGAGAGGATTTGGTCCCGGATTTTTAGGTGTTTTTGTTTTATAATAAGCTCTAAGATTTTATTAAATTGATAAAATATTATAATGTTGGATAATGTCTCCAAAATCACGTGAAGATTAGGGTTTTTGGTCACAAATGATTGGTACAATTGACTAAGATTTGACCATGACAAATGATGTCAGAAGGTAACATCAATACTTCCATTAAAATATAATATCATTGTGCTTAGAGTGAGATTAGATTGAAAAAAGCAACGAAAATGAAAGATTGGTGGCATTCTAAGTGTAAAGCTCATCTGCATCATTTTTCACCTGGTTTCTAGTGACCCAAAATTTATATAGTTTATTTTATTAATATAAGGTAAATGGAAAAAATAAAAATAGTTATCAAGCTTCGGGTTGACTCATATTAAATCATTAAATTAGAGCTCGAACCGACTCAAAATTTAATTAATTTTAATAAGATTTATTAATTTCGGGTTAACCACGTAGAATCCTCGGGTCGTGGGATTTGTTGGACTTTAATTTTGATCTTCAAAAACTTTGTGATGAGGCCTACTTGAATTGGGCTTTTTTATAAAGATTGTTCTGGTTTTGTCTTGGGTTAAGTGCAACTCAATCTTCAAATCTACGTTAGAAAACTATGTTTCATGGCCCAATAGGATTTTCCTCCTAATGCCCAAAAGAGAATGAAAACTGATTGATTTTGAATTTTATTGATTGAATTTGGATTGTACAAAATTTGATTGAACTCGAGCCAAACTTGATTATTATTTTTAAAAAATTTTAAAGACACTATCATTTATTCAAATTTGTTAGTTTCATATTAGGATAGGTTAAATTGGATAGTTTGAGCTTGAGCTTGATATGAATTTTTAAAAAATCTAATCTAGCCTAAAATTTGATCAAATTGAGGTGAGCAAGTTCACTTCGAATCGATTTGGGCTGAGTTGGACAAATCGCTACATAAATGTTATATTTAAATTTAATACAAAATTTGTGAATTTAACCCCAATGTTTTCACTAAAATACAAATTATGTTTTAATATTTCAAAATGTTTAAAATAAATTTTAATGTTTTAACACATTTAGGTGATGCATCACATCAATATTGATGTGATATAAAATTTAAGTTTTTATTGTATATTTGCATCTAAGGGAGACCTTATATTATAACGAAATACACGTATTAAATTTAAGTTAAATTAAATTATTTTAATTTAAATTCTTGATTAAATTAAAATAATTTAATTACAATATAACCTAATTAATTTAAAGATCTCAATATAACCGTTACCACAAATTTGATTCTATCTCTTTATAGACATTCTAAACAAGAAAAAAACTTAACACAAACCCAGCTCACACTTGAAGAAATGCAACAATAAGCATCACATAAAAGAAGCAAATACAACTTTAGAAAATTTAGAAGAGTTAAAATAATTCATATTCAAAATGTCAATTATTTAAAATTATTTTAAAAAATTTTCAAATACCACTTTACTCACTTCTAAGAGTCAATAATTACCATAAAATTAAATTTAAATATGTAATATTTAGTGTATTTGAAGATAGTCTAAAGAAATATTTAGTCTTGAATAAAATT
The DNA here is from genome assembly GCA_025531925.1 of Erythroxylum plowmanianum. NCBI lineage: Eukaryota > Viridiplantae > Streptophyta > Magnoliopsida > Malpighiales > Erythroxylaceae > Erythroxylum > Erythroxylum plowmanianum. Next base: position 46,654,607 of record JANVCQ010000005.1, on the reverse strand, counting down.
TGATAATATCGATGTTAGTTCGGCTGGTTTAACAGTTAAAATTTTGAACCGGTTAACTTTTCAATTCGTTTTTAACTTTCTGATTTAGTTTACTACAATAATTTTTGTTGTTAAAAATTGATCAATTTATTAATTAATAAACTAATTTTTATAAGTCAATTAATATTTATTTAAAAGTATTTTTTAATTAAGCTTTAAAAATTTTAAAAATATTTATCTTCAATAATTTTTTAGATTCTTTAATTTATTTAATCTTAGCTGATTTTATGACGGTTTGAATTTTTAAACATTAAATTTTTATTTTACCAACTTAACTTTTGGTAAAATTTTTTAAAAATAAATAATATAGTACAAAAACAGAATCATATTTTTTTAAAAAGTAAGAAATAATAAAAAAAGACCATAAAGGTGAGAAACTATGGCAGTGGACTAAAAATTTTTCTGGGAGGGATCTCTGGAGGATGTTTCCTTCTGAAGGAACCAACTTTCTTTAGGTCACTGACCTGACCACTCTCTTCCCATACATATTTCTTCTTTTTGCATCGCCGATCCCTATAAAATCTGCAGCTTTTTATTCTCCCCCCCAACCCAACACTACTTTTCCTGTTTTTACATTTTTGTCCAACCCCTCCACCTTCCTGCATGCCCCATCATCATGCCTCCTGTGCTTGCACTGTAGATTTCACCTTTCTTATTCCCGTTACCATTCAGCAACTTGATTTGGCCCATCAGATGGTTTAAAAGAAGAGAGATATAAGTGAAGTCACGGGTTCGAATCTTCCTTATGTATATAGCCGTTTAAAATTTGAGGTCAGAATTTTGCCTCTTATAAGAGACCTATCTCTCTCAAGCGGAGATTAGTCTGGGTGTAAATGACTTAAAGATACTCTCTCCTATCTAAAATAAATATCGTTTTAGAGAGATGCACATTTATTAAGAAAGCTATTGAAATGTTTAATATATCCTTATTAAGTACATGTTGAATTTCATTGAAAATATAATCTGTATAATTAGGATGTGAGAGAAATTAAAAGGTAATTTTGGAAATAAAATTATAAACATGCATGAAAAATCGTGAACGATACTTATTTTGAATAATTAAAATCTCTCTAAAATGACACTTATTTTAAATAGAAGAAAGTATCTTCTTATAATTGAGATCCTTCTAAAATATTTCGCAGATAAAAGTGTCATTTTAAATAGAAGAAAGTATCTTCTTATAATTGAGATCCTTCTAAAGTATTTCGCAGATAAAAAAACAAAAAGAAGAGAGATGTATTAGTTTCTAGTGGGTATTGCTAGTGGTTGCTTGCTGTCTTTCTGACCTCACCAAAACAAATGCTCCCTACTTACTTCTTTCTTCAATTCATTCCTCGCCATTGAAATGAGCTTTTTGGCTTTTTACTTTATCTTTGATAATGTCAGAGATGGAGTCAGAGGAAGAGATTAGGGAAGATCTCCCTCAATTTTACGAGGATGATATGTCAAATCAACCCATTTTTCCCCTCCCTAATTCCAATGTTGCCCCCTTCCTTGTTGTACTTTGCTTACCTGTTTTGGCCAACCCATTTGCTATTTCTTTCTCTTCCTAACCCTTTCCCTTGTACTTGGGGTGGTAAGTGGTAACTAATCAAAGCTCACACTCACTCTTTTAAGCTTTCAATACTATTCAAGTTTTAAGTAAGAAGGAAAAAATTACAATTAAAGGGTATATCTAATTTTAATTTACAAATATAGAAATTTATTTTTTTAATTTACAAAAAGGTATTTTTAATTTTAATTTACAAATATAATTTTTGAATTTTTAAAATCCCTCTTGTTTTTAGTATTTCAAAAATACATTTATATAACTTTTAGTAAAAAATAATAATAAAATATATACAGTATGAAAATCAAATACTGAGTAATTAAATAATATTTATACAATGAGTTAACTCAGCAAATTCGAATGAAACTAATTAAATTTTATTTAAATTAATAATTTATTGTAATTATTTTAATTTATAAATATAGAAATTTACATTTTTTAATTTACAAAAGGGTAATTTTAATTTTAATTTTAATTTACAAATACAATTTTGAATTTTTCAAAAAACCTCTTGTTTGTTAGTATTTCAATCACACATTTATATAAAATTAAGTAAAAAATATTAATGAAATATATACAATATAAACGTCAAATGTAGAGTAATCAAATTCTATTTATACGACGATTTAACTCAATAAGCTCGAATAGAACTAATATTATAATTATTTTAAATTATTAATTTAAGCTAAATTTGATCGATTTATATCAAATTTAAGAACTGAGTTAAATTATCATATTAATAATATTTTATTATAATATTCATATTATGTGTATTTTTTTATCATTTTTAACTAAAATATAAAAGAGAAGTTTTCTGAAAATTTTAAAAATTAGAAAGACCTTTTTCAAAATTTTAAAATTTATAAAAGAGTTTATATTTTTACCTTAAAAGTTCTTATATAAGAAATATTTGAAAAAAAAGAAAAAAAAGGAGGGTATCATGAGTCATGTCAAAAGAGAAAGGCCCAAATTTTAAGGCTAACCTAGTAATACTGCCAATACAGTCAAATTACTATTCTAGTTAGTTAGAGGGCACAGGGACAACCAAAAATGCTTTCCTTTTCATTTTTATAGTATACAACCCCTAGCAGCCCAGTAGCCTGGTGGCTTGTACCCTCTTAATAGTGTAGGCTCTGTAGACATAGCTTTGCAGTTACTTAGCAAATGACGTGCATCAGCTCAGCTTTCACAAAACTCTCCTGATCACCACAACTTTCTAGCTCTCATCAAACAAAACTTAAAGCAGAATCATGTCAGCGATCAGGCATCAACACACAAGGGTCAAAAACTAAAAATATGAAAGTAGTTTTTTTTTATTTATTATTTTTAAAACTTATTTTTTAAATTTTTAGTTAATAATAAATGTTATAAATGATATCAGAATCGGTACGAGAATTGTTATATCAACTAGATTGGACCCTAAAGAGGACTGGGCCTAAAAGGAGGTGGAGAGTATGAGATCCTACATCTCCTAGAGAGGGGAATAAAGTACATCTTATAAGGATATTAATATCTTTTTCTTACAGACGAGTCTTTTTAAGTGCAGAAAGACCAAAATCGTGAGGGTGTCAAGGTCCAAAACAGACAATATCTATAAGCAAGTGATTTGGATTGTTACATATATATTGATTAATTAAATATTACTTACATAATAATTAAATTTAATTTTTAAATTTAAATTGAATTAATTAATTAAATTTGACTCAATTTAATAATTTATATTTGAGTTTATTTTAATTAATTTGAATGAGTTTAATAGTTAAATTGACTAATTCACATGTATATATTATGTGTGTTTTTATCTTTATTTTTAATTAAAATTTATTATAAAATTTCAAAATTAGATATTTTAAAATTTTTTCTCAAATTATATAATAACTTTATATTTTTAACCCTAAAAAAATAGAGTAAAAGTATCTATTCTAGGGCAAAAAGTAAAAATGAGAAAATAATTGAGAGTTTTCTATGTTTCAAGCTAATTAGTTATATTTTTTTAATGTTTTAAAAACGAATCGAAAGTTTAACGGATAAGATAAAAAATTTAAGTTTTATAAAGTTCTATCAATATTAGACCGTTATAAAATTGACTAAAGATGTATTAAAATTAAATAATTTTAAATATAATTAAAAAGAGATATTGTTAAATAAAAATAATTAATTAAAAAAATAAATTAATTAATAAATTGATTAATTTTATTATTAAATTAAATTAAACTGAAAATTAAGAATTAAAAAATATTTATCGAATAACTTAAAAATAAATATATACTTTTTTAACTTTTTATGAATTAGTAATTAATAAGAGTAATTTTAAGTAAATAATAATAATTTTGAGAACAAAGGTAAAAAAACAAAAGAAGAAAAAGAAGAGACGTAACGTATCACTGACAAATCTGGCAAATAGAGGTCTGAGCATGCACGGAACGTCCCGTCTCTATCACTCCCCTCGTCTCCTTGTGCCGCGAAACCCGGACTACAGGCCCCCATCCCACCTTCTCTCCTAATCATTCCTCCTTCAAAATTTTCCCCTACTCTCATTCCTATTCTCCTCTCTCCTGTACCCTCCTTAATCAGACGTACTGTCTCACTATACTCGGGTCACACTGTGACGTTTGGTTGGGAGGGAGGAATCAGAATTTTCTCGGGAGGATCAATGATTACTGTGATCATCATCATCAGTGATCGATCAGATCACTTGTATTTATTGACTTCCTTTCGTCAAACGGACGGTGATGCTGTAGTGTGGGATCGCCTAGTTCTTTTCCCCCCCAATCTTGGTGTCCGGTCCCGGTCAGTTTTCATCTCTAGTCACCTCCGCCACTGTCCTTTGCATCAATCCCACAAAGCGACAAACAAACGGCACATAGAGCAAGAAGCTCATGTCTTATAACAAAAGAAATAATTTCAACACGGTACAGATAAGTTGATAAGGAACTCTTCTAATTTAAGTGAAGTCACAAGTTTAAATTGTCTTTATATGTGTAACAGTTTAAAATTTAAGGTTAGAGTTTTATCTTTTATAAGAGATCTATCCAATTTGAGGAGTGATTAGTCTGAATGTGGGTGACTTAAAGATATCTTCTTATAGTTGGGACTCTTCTAGGATACCTCGTGGGTAACAAAAATTTCTATTTTTATTTTTTATAAAATTTTTAAGTATTACATTTATTTTAATTAAATACTAATTACACAACTATTTAATCATAATTTTAACTAAAATATAATAAAAGAATTTTATGACAATTAAAAAAGTAATTTGTCATTTTTCTAATATTTTGTTACTATTTTTTACTAAAATATAATTAAATTTTAAATTAATAACATTTTTAAATGTTATCAATTAAATAATGATTCAACTAAAATTTAAACTTGAATCAAATTAATTAAGTCTAACTTAAACTCATAATTTATTATACTTATATTAAATTATTAATCGAGTTATTTTATTAATAATATATAATTACTTCATATTTTATGATTTATGATTTAAAAAGTAAAAGCTAAATTTTTTATAAATATTAAAAGTAGAAAATTTTTAAAATGTTAACCATAAGAAAACGTTTATTCCTTTTACCATAATTTAGAATCTATAAATTTTAAAGAGAACCTTTTATGTTTTATCATCAAATAAGAGATTGGAAATTTAAATGTTTTAAAAACCAATCCGAAAGTTAAATAAAAAAATTAAGAAGTTTAATATTTAAAAGGTTAGTATTATACCATCATAAAATTAAATAAAGATTAAATAAAATTTAAAAAAATTTGAATACTAATGAAAGAGATTATTTTGCTTATTAAAGAATTTAAAATTTAATTAAAAATTATTTAATAAAATTAATTAATTAATTTTGATTCAAAAGAATTATTTAATTAATCAATTAATCAAAATTTTTATAATTAATTTAATCATGTCAGGTTTTAACTTACCATCGCAGTTTTGACTTTTAACCAATCACCGTACTATAATCCAGTCCCACAATTCCTAACTTACACCCTACTGTACATAACAACACTCTCCTGTTCTCCAATAGTAAATTTAGTACTTAGATTCTATTTAGTATGATAAAAATGTTAGGGATTGGGGTTCTTATTATTACAACTGTAAAAAACGCTAACATGTTTGTCTGCTTGTTCCTTATGTTTCACCGAATTGAGGGGCCAAGTTGGGTGACAGGAATTGCACCTAACCCGCTAAATGACAGGCGCATGATAACTTCATCACCCATCCCAATAACCGCTTTTTGTGATCATTGAAATCGCAGATGCCGTTTCTTTATAATACATAATTATTTATATTCAGGGCCTAACCGTTGACTTTATGCGTTCATCCGTTCCTACGGCTATGATTTAGCTGTCGAGCATCCAACGTGACGGGCGTTTTGTGAAAAGACAAATGACAGAAGGTGGCGCATTTTAAGCGCTGACATCGAAGGTACGCCTCCCTCGCTGTCTCTAAACACTCTCTCTACTCATTAATGCACTGTTCTAGGCCTTGTCTTTTCGTCAAGTCTCCGTCTCTCTACAGTCTATCTATATATATACATGTGTGTATGCGGAAGTGTGACCATTGCGGTGGCCGGAGGGAATCGGGGGGAATCGGAGGAAGTGACGGAAGCACATTCCTTGCATGATGTCAGTGTTATCTCGGGGATTGAGTAGTGTGCGCTACGGGGGTTGAGTTGTTTTTTTTCTGTTTTCTCTCATTCGCTCTCGCGTGCTGCCTTTTTCGCTCACTGTCAGATTTCTCATAAAAATATCAGCCTCTCTAGTCTAATCTCTCTGTTCTTTTTTTTTTTTTCCCCGGGTCAAAAACAGTATTTTCAGTTTTTCACGTCTCTTGTCTCTTTCGGATTCGGACATATAAATAAAATTTCAGACATGTTACACTTGTAGTTGTTTGTCTTGCTGTCTGTTGGTGTGGTTCTTTGAATAGGTGCTTGGTAACTTTTCCTTTGCTGTTTCTTCTCACTTCCAAGTTGACACGGAGATGCGTCGAAGAACAACCTCGGTTGTGTTAAGTAGTTGAAGAGCAACGTAAGCTTCTGTTTTATGTACTTCTTTTAAGGAAAATAGGAAAAAGACGAGTTCTTTTGGATGTTAGTAGTGCGAAACTGCACTTTCATGTCTTCGGTTTGCTGAATCTTCTTTGTTTGAAGCTTGGGAAAGCAACAAATTCAAAGCTCTTTGGTTTTCTTCGTCATGGTTGGCATTTGTTTTCGTTCTCTTCTCTCTTTTCCTTTGCTTTTATGGTTTTGGGTATCTGTTGATGTATGTCTTACTGGCTTTTGCAAACGTTTGTGTTGTGTTGTTTATTCTGGTTAAAGTAAACGCGAGTTGAGTAGTTTCTTGTTTTGCTCAAAGTTTGTGCTTGCTATCTTCTTTTTTTTAACCTTTTGTTCTGTAGTGCCTCGGTTGTTTGAACTTCGTTTTTTAGTTTCAGTCAGATTTCAGTTTCTCTCTTTTACTGTTTCTTTGTTTATCTAATATCATCTTCAATTTGTTTGCATTGAGTGTTGAAGATATGTTGCTAGTCTCGTTTTAGACGAAGATACATATTGAAAAGTTACTAATTTTTAATGACGGTGGAAAGATTCAGTGTCTTCTTTCCTACCCTGTGCAAACATGTTCATGGAGCTCTTAACTTTTTTTTTTTCTTTTTGAGATATGCCAAAAGAAATGAACATTTACTCGACATATTCCAGTGAGTACCTGTTTGTCAAATGGGAAAGTTATTGGTAGATCCGTATTACTACCTACGAAACATGGAATTTTTTAACTTGTAGTGTTTTCTTCCGTAGTTTTACAAATCTCAGACATGTTTGTTGCTAGGTGGTAGCTTTCTTGTGCCTGACTTGCGGTGGTACTGGTAGATCCATTCTTGCTGCGTTATGGTTTTTACATTTATGGTGATGGTGGCGAAAAGGACAAGATGTGGAGGTCTATCTTGTTCCTGATCAGCTTTCCTGATTTTGTAATAAACTATTACGGATTTTTGTATGCATGATTATGCTAATTCCATTGCAACAGCACCTCGTAGTAGGGTAGGCGCGAATTTGCACTGTGCATGTCACTTTCTGTTGCCCATTTCAGCTTGATAATGGATTGTTCGAAGTATATTTAGTAAAAGAGCTTGATAATGGATTGTTCCTGTTCATGTTTGAAATTTATTTAGCGGAAAGAGCTCATCTTTATTGATAGTTTTACATGTTTCATTGTTGTGATGTCGTTCCTGTTTAACTGTGCTTGATGTTGTTGTTTCATTAGTTTTTTCAATCTTTGATACAAGGTCTTAGATTCCTTTTTGATATATGGATTATTCAATTGTAAGTTGATTTGATAATCTTTCAGATACATTATGAAGAGTTTAAGACGATGGACAGTGGTGTTTGCACCTGGAAATGAAGGAGAGGCAGCGCTGGAGACCTGAAGAGGACTCTTTGCTAAGAGCATATGTGAAACAGTATGGTCCAAGAGAGTGGAATCTTGTGTCACAGCGCATGAACACACCCCTCAATAGGGACGCCAAATCTTGCTTAGAAAGGTGGAAGAACTACCTCAAGCCTGGGATAAAGAAAGGATCACTCACTGAAGAGGAGCAACATCTGGTCATCAGGCTTCAGGCCAAGCATGGAAATAAATGGAAGAAAATTGCAGCTGAAGTTCCCGGTCGAACTGCCAAGAGACTAGGTAAGTGGTGGGAAGTATTTAAGGAGAAGCAACAGAGGGAGCAGAAGGAAAATAACAAGACAGTTGAACCAATCGACGAAGGCAAGTACGACAGGATATTGGAGACTTTTGCAGAGAAGCTAGTGAAAGAGCGGTCTACGCCAACATTTGTCATGGCCACTTCAAATGGGGGCTTCCTCCACACTGACCCCCAAAACCCTGCACCAGCTCTACTTCCTCCATGGCTCTCTAATTCCAACAGCACGTCCAACGTGAGGCCCCCGTCGCCATCGGTAACTCTTAGCCTTTCACCATCAACAATTGCAGCCTCGCCAACAATCCCGTGGCTTCAACCTGACAGAGTAGTAGATAACACTCCCCTGGCATTAGGCAGCTTGCCGCCGCATGTACAAGTTCCTGCTTGTGGTGATAACTCCATGATATCTGCTCTGATTGAATGCTGCAGAGAGTTGGAAGAGGGGCACAGGGATTGGGCTGCACATAAGAAGGAAGCCGCCTGGAGGCTTAGTAGGCTAGAGTTGCAACTCGAGTCTGAGAAGTCGTGTCGAAAGAGGGAAAAAATGGAAGAGACCGAGTCAAAGATCAAGGCTCTTAGAGAAGAAGAAAAGGCCTCACTTGAGAGGATTGAAGCTGAATACAGGGAACAATTTGCTGAATTTAAGAGGGATGCAGACACCAAGGAGCAGAAGCTGGCCGAGCAATGGGGTGACAAGCATTTACGACTTAGCAAAGCTCTTGAGCAGATGGTAAAGTCTCTTGAGCAGATGGTATGCAGACCTAGGATTACTGAGCATAGTAACAGGTGAGAAGATAATCTTGCATCCTATGCTGATGAGCATTTCCAGTTGATAATTCTCTTTGTTTGATTTTGTGTTCTTCCTAAGAAATACTGTTTATAGTTGTTTATTTATATATCAGTATCTTCATATGGGTCGGATTGAGTGAAGGTGAGGTGGGATTAGCAGAACAAGAACTTTTGCAATCTTTTGCTTCCAAATATATGTCATACTTATGCCAAAATATTGCTTGGAATGTTAATAATTACCTAAAAATGGAATCTTTATGACCACCTACTTGTTCCTGAAAGCTTGGAATGTTAATAATTACCTAAAAATGGAATCTTTATGACAACCTACTCATTCCTTTCAGGAAATTCACCTCCATTTCTCCAATGATCTACTACTAATTTTTTTCCGGATCTATTGGAAACAATCTTTTTATTAGTTAGACCTCACGTTTTAGTGAGAACTGCCATTTCAGTCCGAAGTTAATGGGTCAGGTTTGGGTTGATTGCAGTGTAGGTTGGAATTTCTTGGCCCGGCTACGGGTCAGGGTTAGGCTAGGGCTACATAGGCCTAGCTCAACATAAGGCTCGATCGGGGTTAGGCTAGGGCTACATAGGCCTAGCTCAACATGACGCTCGATCGGGGTTAGGCTAGGGCTACATAGGCCTAGCTCAACATGAGGCTTGATGTTTTTTATTAAAACTTTTAAAATTAATAAATTTAGTTGGATGTTATTATTGTTGATAATCTAATATTAGATTGAAGTTTTAATAAAATTAATAAATTTAGTTGGATGTTATTATTGTTGATAATATAATATTAGATTGAGTTAGTTGCTTGGTATTAAGTTAATGATATTTAGTTCGTTGCATGGTATTAAGTTACTGACTTTTGATAGATTATTACATAATTTGGATTAGATTGCAATTGTTGTTTGGTATTAAATTATTCTTATTAATGGTTTTAAGTTATAGTAGACTATTACATATTTCCATATTCAAAGGATAATATATGGTATTACTTTATTACCTTTTTTTTTTTTAACACAATAGAGTTGTTTTATTAAATAGAATCAGCTAATAAAACATCCCTAACAATGTTGGGTGAGTTATGAAACCACTCACCAATAAATTCATCAATTCTAGTAGCTTGAGTTAGTTCATGGGCAGCCATATTAGCTTGCCTAGATACTGCAACAACCTTGCAGTTATCCTGAAATTGAATCAATAGCATTCTAATGCCATCCACTAAAGCACCAAAAGAAGTAAAATCTAAACTGCCACTCTCCACAATATCGTGAACAACTGCAAGACTGTCACTCTCACATATCACATTACTCTAGCCCTTCTCCTGTACCCAGCTTAGCGCCTCCTTAATGGCCAAGGCCTCTGCCACTCTTGGCGAAAACATTCCTCTAAACCTTCCAGTTTTAGCAGCTAATAAACTACCATGACCATCACGAGCCACCAAAGCAAACCCTGTATCTGAACTGTTAACATGTATTGCTGCATCCACATTCACCTTTACCCAATCTGCCAACGGCTTTTGCCATTTCCTGGCTCTAATTTGCTGTTGATGCTGTGGATTAGTCGCTTGGGCATTTTGCCAAACATTTTGTGTGCGTTGAGCAATGAATCATGTTGCTGTCGGCGACTTGTACTTATTCGACCAAACTAAATTATTTGGAGCATTCCAAATTTTCGAGCAGATACCCAATATCAAACTAGCGTCTTTATCATTAAACAACAATACAACCGCTCTCAATCAATCAATAAAGTACGCAACACTAGGCCTGTTCCACCCAAAGACCGTTGACTTTATTACTTAATATTATTAAAATAGTACTCTTTTTAATAAGGTGTAACTTTATTTCCTAATATTATTAAAATACTATTTATTAAATTTAAATAAGATACAAAAGTGGTATACAAAATTAACTATAGTAGTTTATTTAGATTTAGGATAAAGTATCCAATATTTTAGGATTTTTTAAATTTAATAGTTCGAGGCTTAAGGCCTGGTCAACCTCGGTCCGACTCAAACTTATTGCCAAGCTCACAACTAAGTGACCTATTGGGTTTTTTTTTTTGGTTAAACTACCCGGTCTCTTATATCACATGGGTAATTGACTAATCCAGATTCGGGAATAACTCTTTTTGAATGACAAAGCTCTAAGTTCTCTCTCGCGTGTTTTTAAAATAACTCTATTCTTAAAACTCGAACTCAAGACCTTGGTTAAAGATCACTACAGCCCTCGTGACCTACTGGGTCTTTGATCATGAATGTTTACCAAATTGATGAATCAAGTCTAGTAAGACAATCGGTTCTGTTATAGGAGCCTTTGGTTCGAATAAGACCATAACCCTGATATTTGGGCCTACGTTGGGTCGATCGGATTCAAGATCAACAGATCAGGTTTAGATTGATTGAATCTTGAGTTTAATTTTTTTTTATAAATTTAGGCTCGTGTGAGGTTTGGCCTACCCAAGTCTTGTTCGGCTCTACGCCCCAATAGCTATCTCATATTTGATCGAGTTTTGGGCCGGACCCGAATCCTAGCATTAGATGATGATTCGTTGGAATTGAAGCACTTAATTAACTTATTTAAGTGCAAAAATGAGACTCTCCAGCTTGTTAAGTGTTAACGCAGGTGGGAAGACACGTGGCGGCATTAACATTAGTTAGATCGAAGTTGTTTTTTAAATTTAAATTGTTGATTTGCTAAATAATCTTTTTTAATATATGATTAACTAGTTATTATGTGATTTTAAAATTTTATTTAATATACACTCAAAATGTAATGAATATAATTTCTTATTTATATATCAAAAGGATAAAGATATATAACTCTTTTATAATTTTGAATTTTTTAAAAACTCTTTAATTTTTAAAAATTTCAAAAGAAAATTTTCTAATTTTTTAGGTTTGTTAAAACTTATTCTTTTATATTTTGATTAAAAAACGAAGAAATACATACCATATGAATCTTATACGTAGACTAATTAAATATTATTAATATGATAACACAATTTGGTTATTAAATTTGGCCTAAATCAATTAATCACGATTTAAATTAATAATTTAGAATAATTATAATACATTATTAGTTTAACTCATATTTAGTTTAAGTTTAAGTGTTAAACTAAATTGCCGTTAAAATAACTTAGACCAAACTTGTTTTTTTATTTTAAATTGTTGATTTTACTGAATTGTCATCATGGTCGTTGTTATTTGCTAAATAATTTTTTTAATATATGATTGATAAGTTATTATGTGATTTTAAAAGTTTATCTAATATATACTCAGAATGAAATAGATATAAATTTCTTATTTATATATAAAAAGGATAAACATATATATCTATTTTATAATTTAAATTTTAAAAAAATTCTTTAATTTTAAATTTTTAGAAAAATTTCTTCCAATTTTTTAGTTTTCTAAAACTCATTCTCATATATTTTGATTAAAAAAACAAAGAAATATAGACGAAATAAACATCAAATATGGACTAATTAAATGTCACTAATATGCACTAATTAAATCAATTAAACTCTATTTAGATTAATAATTTAAGATAATTATGATAAATCATCAGTTTGAGTTATATTTAATTAATTCGATTCAAGTTTAAGAATTCAAATAAATCATTAATTGATACACTTTTATTATATTTTTATTTTTAACTAAAATCTAAGAGAATGAATTTTTAAAAAATTAAAAATTAGGAGTTTTATTTCCAAATTTTTAAATATTAAAAAATTTAAATATAAAAAAAAAGAGATACTTTTAAAACAAAATAACATAAAACATCTTTCAGCCCTAATTTCTGCAAACACAGAGTTCTTACACAAAAACTCCACACAAAACATAGCTATTGTTAGCTGCACAAACACTACTACTGCTTAGAAACTCCACACAAGCATTAGTTAGTCTCAGCTCCATGTTTTCTGATACTCCATGAAAGTCCATGGGATTGTTTTTATCCATTAGAGAGTTAAAAGCTTCTTAATTAGTTATTACTGGCCACTCCAGGAGCTGCTTCCTCAGCTGGTGCTTGCACCAGAGCTTGCATGGCCGCCTGAGCCGCCTCCGCCTGTTTCCTCAGCTACTCATCAACCGAAACCCTTGACCGGAACGGAGTATAAGTCTCTGGCTCACAATAAAACTGCATTTTCCGTCAAACTTTTGTCCTTTGTAGTTCATGTATAATGGAAAAAGATGAAGTTTAACGACTGTGATATTGGTCAATGTTTTAAAACTTAATCATGGTGGTTAAAGAATAAAATTAAAGAATTTAAAATATGATTTAAAGATATTGTTATGATTTTTCAAAAAAATTTTATTGAAAAATAGATTATTAAATTAAAAATTGATTTATTTTAATTTACAATAATTTATTAATTTTAAAAATGAACTAATCAATTTTGAAAAACAAGAGTTACCAAAATAAATCGAAATGACAAGTTAAAAATAGAAAAGTCGATTCAAGATTTTTACTATTAAATCTATCGAATGGATTGAATTTTGTATGGGAAAGAGTTTCATTCGTAAGTATGTTGTTTCTATTTAACTAACAATTTTCCTACTTATCATTTATTTAAATTCAATTAAAATATTATGTTAATGGTTAATATCAACTTAACATTAAATATAGAAATTAATCAAGTAAATTTGTAGTGCTAAATGTATGGAAAAAAATGGTTGGTTCACAAACGACGATATTTTAAAAATATATATACAAATAGAAAATAAATTTTTAAAATTTAATTTCATGTTAAATTAAATTGAATATGTTTAGAATAAAACTTGAACAAATTATATCTGATTTATCAAAGTTTATATTAAATATTAGAATAAACTCGTGTAATTACACACATATACTATAACGGTAACAAATTATAACCAATAAGAAACTATAACTGATTGACAAGATTTATAACGTTAACAAATTGTAACTAATTTATCAAATTATATATAAGTTATAAAGGTAATAAAGTGTAACTATTTTTAAAATTTCAAGTTATAGCATTAACAAACTATAATTGATTTCTAATATTATTTATGTTATAAATAATAAAAAAACTATAGCTAATTTACAAAATTATGATTATAATTTCCTTATTTGCAAGTTTTTTATGCAAGCAAATTTTAAATTTTTATTTCACTTCCTCAATTTTAAACACTATATATGCAACTTTTAAAAACTCATGCTTATATTAGAAATGGAAGAAATGTTGATAAGGTACAGATTTCAAGATTAGTTGAAATGACATGTCATAATATAAGGGTAAGATTGCATATTACTGGACCTTTTTAGATTCCGAAAGTCTAGCAAAATTTTTATTAGGTAGATGTTGCATTAAAATGCTAACTTTGCTTTTCTTTTTTTTTTACTAAAGTGAGATTACATTAATTAAAGTTTAAATAGCCAAAAAATTAACACAAATTATGTAAGCCAAAACAATCAATAAATAATGTAAAAGATTAAAATTAGGAATAAATAAAAAATAAAAGAATTTGGGTAAAAAATAAACAAAAAATTTAAATCAAGCGAATATGAAAATTAAAAATAGAATTAAGAATATTGATAAGATAACACATTTCATCAAATTGAAGATTTATATTTTCCAAAATCTGATATCAGATATAAATGAGGGTTATCACAATCACAGATCTAAGTCTCCCTATGAGACGTGCAAGCACCGATCAAACAGCTTTGAAAAGAAAATCAAGCAAATCACACACAGGTTTATGTAAATCTTGCACCAAACAAAGAGAGACTATCATGAGGAATAAGGTATGAGAAATAAATTGAAACCTGGTCGACTTTCTTGCTGCTCTCACGAGTTCTCATCTCAACTAACCACCCAGAAGGCATTCCATATCTTGTTCCGTCATAGAACTGAGTGTTCGGCCTCATAGAATCGTATTTCTTTCTCTTAGGTTTGAGGAGTGGTGTTGGTGGTACTTCAGACAGAAGCTAAGGGTTAAGCACAATGATTTCATCACCGGTGTTCGTTGTGGATAGTGAGAGTGGTGGTTGTGGTGGTGGTTCAGACAAAGGCTGAGAGTTAAGCACAATTATTTCATCAACGATGTTCTTTGTGGTTGGGAAGAGTACGAGTGGTAGTATCTAGGACAAAGGTTTTGGATTCACCACTTGGTCATGGTCAGTAGCTTTCATCTTCTTAGAGTTTGAACTCCTTTTTTTTCTGAGTTTTCTCCATCTCTTTTGTTTTCAGTGTTGAAAAACCTTTCATGTCTGTTACTGGATACTAATGAATTATAAGTATGTGTATGTTTATAAGAGAAAAAGAGAGGTAAAGAGAGATATGAACTCTTTTTGAGTTGTGAAAAGACATGCAAAGATCAAACCAACGTGGTGGCACGAAAGTGTTAAGAGTGAAAAGGAGAAACAGTTTTTAGTAGATTTGGACAAAACCATTTATGGTATGAGATTTAATATAACATCTAGAGAAACCGAACTCCAAGAAAAAGATGTTTTGCGTGCTAATCCTGAGGTGATTTTCTAAAGTTGCATCTGCAAAAGAATCCAAAACCAGGTTGGATGAACTGCAAATGAACTAATCTTGTAACCCTTTCTTTGTTTCACCTTTTGGTTCTTGATTATGTTCTATATTCGAACTTCATTTTGGTAATGATATACATGTTGAACATTTTTTCAGTGATTATTTAAAGTTGCATCTGCAGAAGAATCCAAAACTAGGTTGGATGAACTGTAAATGAACTAATGTTGTAACCCTTTCTTTGTTTCAAATTTCTGTTCTTGATTGTGTTATGATACATGTTTAACATTTTATCATAAGTCTCTGAAAAGTTCCGCAGTAAGTTTCAAAGTTCAGCTATTTGCAATTCCAGTACATCCATGAGGTAGTGAAAGTGCATCATCGCTAATAGTTCAGAAGAACAATCCATCTTTAACTTTGTAACCAATTGCAGAAAGAACTTTCAATTAAGTTTTGCAATAAACCATCAAATTTTGTATTCATATCTTCCCCACAAAAGAATCATACAAAAAAAAATCATAAAGCACTTACAATACAAAAAACCTCTAAAAGAATAGCAATAATTCCTTTACAAAGTCAAAAATATGACTTTTATACATTTTTCTACGGTGGGAAAAGATATATATTTAGGAACTAGTCATCATCATCATCATCCAAACTGAAGTGACTAATTAATACATCTACAGCTGCACGGAAGCTTGTTGGAGCAGTGTCCAGATCCCACAAACCTTTGTAAATCCCTTGACTGTAGTTGCCAGTATCTAGGTTTGAGTTCTCAAAGATGGAAACAGAAGGGTTTGGAGACTTCATTGCTACTGCTTCAGGAATTGGCACTTTGTCTGAAACAAGAACTGAAGCACCTCCGGTTACAAATAATCTCTCTCTTTGCTCTCTTTTACTTCCCTTGTTCTCTACAACACAATCAAATGATGTTGCAAAATGTCTTCAGTCTTGCAGATCATTTTTACTAGGAATAGGAATTCATCAAGGTCATTATCAGAAGAAAAAAATCAACTAATGGAGTTACTTCCAGTTCGTGAATCCATCTTTCCATAGTCATTCTCACCACCAATTTCCATGTTTTTAGCTTTTCTCTTCCACCCATGTTTCAGTTCTTCATCGCCTTTCACGTGCTCAATCAACTTTAGGTTTCCTAAAGAACTTGGAACAACCACTTCCTCAGAAGAAGACCGTCTTCTGCTCGCTGATCCTTGATCCTTGAAAATGCAATAAATCTCAGTAAAACGAACAAACAATTTAACTTGATAAACATGCAAACCAAAGTATATGATGTCATTGCAGATGCTCACATAATAGTCTTCTCGAGCTGTCCACTTTCTAGTCATATGTGGTTTGGCAGGATACACATTAAACAATATAAAATTCTCCACCTCAACTGTGGATCTGAAAGTTATATTTGTAAACTGATGGCAGAAGTACTGCAAATATGAGATTGGATTGTGTTATATCTGCAACTTTCTTAAGTAGAAAACATTGCACATAAACGATTACCATGTCGAGCCGTCCGTCAGTACGTTGTTGACGTCTGACGATCCAACCACTTACTCTTTCAGCAAACAAGAGTAGCGGAGGTAGTTTAGGGTCATCGGATTTATATTCCATCTCTTTCTTGTACAACTGTTTTTCAAATGCATCAATTAGCTGACATAAAGATGGTGATAAGTAAATAACAAGAAGCATCAAATAGTGCCTGCTTATGAAGTAGATCTCTACATCGTCAATTTCTTCCTCAAATTTTTTGTAATTTGGAGGAATTTGGAAAGCCAAATGGCTTTCTCCAGCAAATAAGGTCCTGATTCTTGTTCTCTTTGGTGGAGCACCGGGATCCTACAGTGCAATAGATAAGTACAATTGTTTGTGAAACGCACATGAAACTGAATAAACCAAATCATAATGCATTCTTCAATGAGAATCTTGGCTTGTGAAATCTTTAGACTATCACCTCGTCGTTAGTTTCTGTTCCTTCCATGTTCACTGAACTTGGAGGACGGTATGAAACTGGAAGTGGCATGAGCACTGCAGTGGGATTGATGGACTCGGGCTTCACTTTGAATTGCTGCTTCAGCCTCGTTTTTGCCTCCTGATGAAATGAAATTTCAAGAGCTGATTAACAACGTTCGTCAGCAAGATTCAACAGAATTTTAAGGAAAGAGACTAACTTTAAGGGTTTTTTGGATAATCTTCTTCAGCCCACATATTTCCTCTTCACGATGATTTAGTGGGTCTGATTGGTACGAGCCGTAGGGTTCTCTCACGATCAAAGAGTTTTCTTGTTCTCTTGGCTCGTACTTTTGAATCTCTAAATTGTTGACCCTCTGTTGGCTTGGCGTGTAATCACCAGCTCCGGTCACCAAAACACTAACGATTTGTTGGTTTGAAGCTGTCGGATGCTTCTCCAATTGGGTTACCAGTTCAGATTGTTTTACCATATTTGGTTCAGTGACCTCCTTGTTTGAAACATCTTGGTCAGTCTCTGATGGCACCTTCTGTTTGCTTGAAACAACTTTACCAGTTTCTAACTGAAAGATTGCTTCAGACAGGCTGCTCAGATTAGGTAGAGTAACATCAGTCGTCCCCGAACTGGTAGAAGTTTCAAACTTTCCTGACGTATTCTCAGAAGCTTGAATGATGACCACCTCCTGTCTTGAAACTGATGAATTAACATCTCTTGAGATGATACCAAAACTTGTTTCTATTGGGATATCCATCTCAGTCTCGAACTGGAAGAAGCTTTGCGGGTTTGATTCCCACTTTTCAGTCTCTGACCAAGTGATATGTTCTTTGTACACTGAGGTTTGAACCATTGAACTGGTACTGGTCTGCTGTTGGTCTGACACAAATGAGCCAGTAGGATTCATGGGTGGTTCATTTTGGTCTGTACCAAAAGTAGACTCTTTGTCTAGACCAGCGAGACCAACGACCTTTCTATTCTCTGAAACTGATCCTTCTGTTTTCATCCCAGCAAGATCAGTGCCATCAGAAGAGCCTTCAATGTTCAACCACGAATCCACCAAGCTTTCACTGACAGCTTCATCCTCATCGATGTCTACCCGATTATAACCAAACCACCGCGACATTTTTGCCTCAAAAATCAACAAGATACAGACTTGGAAGTAACACTTGAACAGGATGGAGCAAGCAAGAGCAGGAAAGAGAGGTTTTGTAAGCAACTGTTTGTACAAGTAATGAAACAACAGACAGATGTTTTTATAAGCAGAGATTGTGTTTCTCACTACATTTACTCAGGTTAGTTTTCTCCCAGACAAAAATGGCTTCTCTTTTGACCCTTGTTAGGTATTCCTCTTCAGGCATGGAAACTAATTTATGACACTGTAAATATGATATATGTTGTGCATTTATGACCCTCAATCCTTTTGGATAGTGAGGATTCACCATCTTCTTTACCATATCTATGCATAAACTGGGTCTTCCTCTTTCCCTGATTTCATATCTTAAACCATTTATGTCAATCCAAATCAAAGCAACCATTGTTTTTACAGATACCAATGCACACTACTCATTATACAAAACCAGAGGTTAAAACAACCATGAACGCATGCTCTCCAAATGCAATCATGTGAATGGTTAACTGATTTTACGTGTCCATTAGTCTTATATGAATCAAGCAAGGAACTTTGTACAGTTGTACTCTCTCATGTGTCTGCATATGAAATTCAAATATTTTCTAAATTGTAATTGTTTTGAAATGCATGTTTATATTATAAAATAATTATATCATTCATCCAATATGTTTTGTTTAATGATTGTTTAGAAATTAACAAATGGGTTATCAATAATACATACATAATGAAATATGTTCACTTCTTTAACTATGTTAACAATAATTGATTAATCGAACGACCAATAGCACGTGTCTCGTTTATGTTAACTATCAACGGTAAATAATTACACTTATATTTTGTCTTTTTTAACTAATAACGATAAACTGTTAACGATCAATCGATCATATCACATTTGTATCTTGTCTTTTTTAACTAATAACAATAAATGGTTAACGATTAGTTGATCATATCAACAACAAACGATTAACGGTCATATCAATAATAAACAAATAACGACAATAACGATTAACTATATAACTATAAACCGTTAGTATCTCATTTTTTCAATTTATTAATGACAAACAATCAACAATTATGTTCCATTTTCTAATTATTAACAACAAACGATTAACGATCGTATCTCATTCTTTTAACAATTAGCAATAAATGATTAACAATCATATCTTATTTGTTTACTTAACAACAATATAAGTTTAATAAGTGATGGGGAAAAAATAACGAGTTTTATTTATATAAAAATCATCTTATATTATAAAATAAACTTATAAATAACATTTAAATACTAATGAATTTAACATTTTCTCTTAATAACTATCAATTTCTAAAATTTTGAATTTATTTATTTGATGGCTCACTTGATATGAATATTATTAGCAAAATATCAAATTGGAGTGTAAAATATCAAGCACTAACATTATCACATAATCCAAGTGTTCATCAAGTAATTAATAAAGATATAAATATGTTAAAAAGTTAATTATTTAGTAAGTGTATATAAAAATCTATAAAGAAGGCAACTATTATCTATGTTATCAACTAAGCTTATTAATCTAATAATAAGGTAATATTGTATGGTAGCATGAAAGTGATTCCATATAAAGTAGATGATTATTTTTTCTGAATTTATTAATAAATGTAATAATATCTAGCATAAATAATTTCCATATTAGAATTTAATTTTTAATTAAGCTCTACCAAACGTTATCATTTCCTTTTTAGGGAAGTAAGTAAAATGAGTGGAAATTTGGATTTTTATTCTTTTTTACATTATATATTCATTTTAAAAAAAGTTCATGTTTTTAAAAAAAGAAAATAATTGGGTGAGTCCATCAACAATTCTATAGGTCTCCTTAACCCAAGATGGGCCATTTTGACTTGGGCTCTATGTACATTCCTTTTATTTTTACATTTTTTCTATATATATATTGTACTTAAATAAGGTACTTAATGTAGTAGTTAAATCTATACAATTTTAGATAATTATAATGCAATTATTATTATTAATTCGACATTTTTCTAATGTTTTCAAAACGAGACTTGAAGTTAAAACCAACAAGATAGGGAGTTTAAGGTTTAAAGATTCAATTGGTATTAAAACGTCATAAAATCAATCAAATGTTGAATAAAATTAAAAAATTTAGAAAATGATTGAAAAATATTATCTTACTTATCGAAAAATTTAAAATTTAATTAAAAAAGAGATTGTAAAATAAGAACTAATTGGTTTATTTCAGTTATGAAAACTAATTAATTTACAAAAATTGATTTTTTAACTAATAAACTGATCAACTTTTAATAATACAAATTATTAAACTAAATCAGACAGAAAAGTGAAAATTGAACTAGAAAGTTAGTTAGTTCAAGGTTTTTACTATTAAACTGGTCGAACTGATTTAGTTTTTAAATGATTGATTTCTCTGTATATATTGTTGTCAAATAAGTTGCTTGATGTAGCATTTATGCTATAAATTTTAGAGAGAGATCAAATAATTATTAGATTTATTCTTCTCTTTGATAGAAAAATTTCAAGCTTTAATTTAAAGAAAAAATATGCTTGATTGAATATATTAAAATTATTATTATTATTATTATTAAAGCTTGTAGATTTTTTATAGAATTATTTAATGTACCTTATTTGATAAAATATTTTATAAAATAAATGATTTCAATACAACCTTAAAAAAATAAAATATAAAGAATAAAAAAGTAAAAATAATAACATATTTTAAAGCTAGCTAATAGTAAAGCTAGGTATAGATGTTGAAGGGGCATGTCGGGCTCGGGTTGCTCCTGGTCTAACCCGGCCTGACCTCGGGTCACGGTTGGCCCGTGGGCAGATGGTTTATAGGCCGGTAGGTCCAACTCAGCCACCATATTTAAAAAAAAAGAAAAATGTAAAAAAACGACGTCATTTTTAATTAAATGATATCGTTTTTAACAAAATGTCGTTGTTTTTGAAGTAACGGTCGGGTCACAGAGCAGTCAACCCGCACACTATATTTAAAAAAAGCGTAAATCATTTTTGAAGTAAACCTGTGACCCAATTGATCTAATAAAATAACGTCGTTTTGAAGTAGACCCGAGACCCGATCCATCTAAATTAATATCGGACCAAACCGGACTGGTCAGATCCTTTTTGACATAGCCGGGCCGATACAATTATGATAATACTGAGCAAGCACTGCCTCTCAAGTCACACCTAACCCCCAACGGTTGAACCGGAAGAACCAAACACAGTAAATGAAAATGAAAAGTCGCAGTAAAAATTTCTTATTTTTCTCCCCAGAGACGTAATCTATATAAACAAGCAAATGGTATCTCTCCGGCCTTCTAAGTGGAGTCTTCCAGATAGTAAATGAAACCGCCACTCGACGGAGGAGCGATTAGGAGGAAAAAGACGACGGCGCCTACCGAATTCACTTCTCTGATTGAACAGAGTTTGTGAGTGAAGAGAATAAAGAAAGCTGGGGAGCGAAAGTTCCAGAATCAGGCGGTGTTTGGGTCTGTGTTGCGCCGATTGGGTGTTGCGACTTTGGCGTTGTTCAATGGACAACAACAACACCATTAGTGCTAATCTCATGGACATCGATTCGCCACCGTACCCTAGCCCTCCGGAGCCTCGTGATCGCGTCATACGGGTAAAGATTTTTCAATTTCTATTGTGGTGTGTTTGTTTATTGTTGCTTGTTTACTTGGTTAGCTGTTTGGTTTTTTATTTTTGTGTTATATGCAGGGACTTGGTGAGTTGGGAGTTTCTGAGGAATATCTTGAGGTGCCTTATGAGGGATTGGTGGCTTTTGTTAAGGAGAATAGGTCTTGGATACCTGAATTGGTGTCCGCTATATTGCCTAGTGATGAGGAAGTTGCAGAGGTGGTTTTAGAATCAAAGTCGGAGTTGAGAGCGTATATGGAGCCGACTGTAAGGAGTTGGGTTGAGGAATCGGTGTTATGGTTGCAGTGGTTGATGTTTTTGGGTGACCCAGTTCGTGCTAGGGATCATCTGTCGAACATGAGTTCTAGACGTGGCGTTTGTGGTGCTGTTTGGGGCCATAATGATATTGCATATCGGTGCAGGACTTGCGAGCATGATCCAACCTGTGCTATTTGCGTTCCGTGTTTCCAGAATGGGAACCATAAGGATCATGACTATTCAATCATTTACACTGGTGGGGGTTGCTGTGATTGTGGGGATGTGACTGCATGGAAACGGGAGGGGTTTTGTTCAAAGCATCAAGGTGCTGAACAAATACAGCCCCTTCCAGAAGAGTATGTTAAGTCTGTGGGTCCTGTTCTTGATGCCATTTTACATTGTTGGAAAAGTAAACTGGTGCTGGCAGAAAGTATCTGTCAGGAAAATTTGAGGCCATCGGCCTCAGTGCAGAAGAAGGTCGCAAATGAGCTTTCTTTTGTGGTTATTGAAATGCTTTTAGAGTTTTGCAAGGATAGTGAAAGTTTGCTTAGTTTTGTTTCTAGGAGTGTGATTTCTTTAGTTGGTTTGTTGGAAATTCTGGTTAAAGCTGAGGGGTTCTTGAGTGGGGATGTTACAAAGAAGCTACATGAGCTGCTCCTCAAATTGCTTGGAGAACCTACGTTCAAGTATGAATTTGCTAAAGTGTTTTTAAGTTACTATCCGTTGGTTGTACATGATATCTTAAAAGAAGGGACTGAAGATGCTCTCAGGAAGCACCTGTTACTATCTACATTCTCTGTGCAGATTTTCACAGTGCCCACTTTGACCCCTCGACTTGTGAGGGAGATGAATCTTTTGGCTGTGCTATTGGGGTGCTTGGAAGATATATTTGTTAATTGTGCTGGAGATGATGGTCGTTTGCAGGTAACATTTTTTGACTTCTATTGATTTTACAGTATAGTTTATATGTTACTCTTTCATGATGGTGTCTCCTGGTTACAGGATTTTGCATTCATGTCTACTCTATAGTCTTGATACATTTCTTCAATGCCCTATGCCTTCTCTAACTTATATAGTTCTATACATTAATTTCACTGTTTCATTAACCTGATAAATATCTGCATCATGTTGTTGAAAAGAGTGGAAAAAATATTCTTTTGCTCCGTACTCAGAAAACACTTGTCTCATAATATTTCTGAGTTTACAAGGATCACGAGATTGCCTGCATAGATTTTGCCTTGTTCCCATAGCATGTCAAAGTAGTTTTTAATGTCCTAGTTAAACCTGCCCGCTATATAAAAAATGATGTGTGATGATTTTGTTCTCATTGTTGTTAACTTATTTCAATCACCCATTGATTACATTATGAGGGCTTGGGCAATATCTGAGATGGACTTTCTGTTGATTAATCTACTTTTGACTACTTGATGGATCTCAGTGTTTACTTTTTTCCTGACCAGAAGGAAATATGAGATCTCTAGCAAAGAGTTATACATGTAAGCTCTATTGGATCATAACTGAAAAGGAATTCAAAGATATTTACCAACTTCACCTTAAAAGGAGTTCCATCAAGTTAGAATCCAGTAGTCTTACGTAACCTTGTTTCCTTTGTATTTTGTCCCATGCCCTTTTGATCTTTGACCTTTGGCTTGTTTATTCCTAAATTCTGGTTTTATGAAGCTCAGCCTTAATGTTCTTTCACACAAAGTATGGCTCGTAATTCTGTACATTTAGGGTTGCCCATCAATTTGAATTGGATACGGACATAAGGATTGTTGATGAATTACTTTTATTCCAGTACTTCCTTCTTTGTTTTGTTCTGTTTGGATTGGAAATTCAGTACTAGCTTCAAATGATATCAAACTTGTTGGGAGATTTACCTTTGTCCTCTCAACCAAACAAATACCTTCTAATAACCAAATAATTTTTGTTCTCTTCCCTTCTAAATAATATTCAATATCGAGGTTACTCTTTAAAGTTTCACAATTTTTATGATCAGTACGGCTGATGATTTTGAATCAAGCTGCGATCACAGTTGTTGGCATCTGACTTTGTTCAAATTGCCTATTTTCTTTTTAAGTGTATAATAATTTTTAGGTGAGGAGATGGTAACTGGGGTGCTAATTTTAGTAGTATCTTTACATGGTTGAGGCTTATGACCGTTTAATCTCTATAATATATGGTAATTCTGGTTATTGTCTTTACAGGTTAACAAGTGGGGAAATATTTATGAAACAACTATTCGTGTTGTTGAAGATATCAGGTTTGCTGTGAGCCACGCTGTGGTGCCAAAATATATAATCAATGAGCGGAGAGATATTTTGAGAACTTGGATGAAGCTTTTGTCTTTTCTTCAGGGGATGAGTCCCCTTAAAAGAGAAACTGGCCTCCACATAGATGAAGAAAATGAAAACACCAATTACCCTTTCGTTTTAAGTCACTCTGTGGCAAATATTCACTCCCTTTTGGTAGATGGAGCATTTTCTGCAAGTGCAGAAATAGGCAGTGATGTTTTCCTTAACAATCATGAGCAAGATGTTGATGAAGGAGATAATGCAAGACATGCAAAAGTAGGACGGCTTACACAGGAAAGCTCTGTAGGTAGTGCGGTAGCAAGGAGTACTGGATCTATTTCTGCTTCTGGTGTTGAAGTTAATTCAGATATGATTCCTTCGTCAGTTAAATGGTTGACATATGAGTGCTTGAAGGCCATTGAAAATTCCCTTGAAGTTGATAATGCATCTAGAGTTCTATCATCTTCAAGTACTAGTGGCAGTGCTGTTAGCAACTTTTTAGATTTAAAGAAAACATATGCCCTGATTAGGAAAGGTTTTTGTGGACTCACTAGCACAAGTGAAGATCAGAAAAAAGAGCTTTCTTCATTTCCACACGGTGGACCTCATATGGATTTTGAAATTGAGAATTCAAAGGGTATAGGGCAGGATCATATAACAATGGTCCCTAGTGGGACTAATTCTGCAAGTGCTGATGACAATTTGATGGAAGTAGTAGGTTCTGCTGAAGTAGATCCTTTAAGATTGTTAAGTTGGTCTGAGTGGCCGAATATAATTTACGATGTTAGTTCACAGGATGTATCTGTACATATTACCTTGCATCGATTACTTTCGTTGCTTATTCAAAGAGCAATGAAAAGGTGTTACAGTGAGTTGCCCAATATGAATACTGTTGGCAATCCAATTCCATCTTCAACAAATTATGATTTCTTTGCACATATCCTTGGGAGCTTCCATCCTTGTGGGTTTTCTGGGTTTGTTATGGAGCATCCTTTGCGTAACAGGGTATTCTGTGCCCAAGTGCATGCTGGCATGTGGAAGAAGAATGGTGATGCTGCAGTTTTGTCATCTGAGTGGTACCGTACTGTACGATGGTTAGTATTCATGCTTTGTATTTGGTTTGTCCTTTAGGGTTGGGGGACTAAGGGTGCATACTTGTTGGTTCTGAATGTTTTCCTATTGTGCCCTTTTGCAGGTCTGAACAGGGTTTAGAACTGGATCTTTTTCTTTTGCAATGTTGTGCAGCATTGGCTCCAGCAGACTTCTATGTTAATAGAATCATAGAACGCTTTGCCCTAGCTGACTATATGTCTCTGAAGCCTGAAAGATCCAACGAGTAAATGAACATACACTTGATATTGCTTTTTTTCCCCCCTGCATTAGGTTGTTGATATTGCATTCCAGAAAACTACTACGTCTGCTTAGTTGCTTTCATATCCGTCACATGTGTGCATTTTATTACGAGTTTATGGTACTGCTTTTTTGTTGAGGGTGACAGTTTCTGGTTAGATGCCTGAAAGAAGGTGATATTTTTCAAGTCTTGATTCATAAATTCAACGGTGATTTGAGATCTTACTTCAACTAGTTAGTTGTGGCGTTTTTGAATTTTAAGATATGCACATAGGAACCATGCTTCATCTTTGAAAAAATACTGGCTTCTTCGTCTAATTTCTGGGAAAACTCTGGAGTACACTAAGCTTCCTGGTATCCATGTGTCAGGTTGTGACTATTTGCAGATGCTACTTCTGCATCAATCTCTAAATAAACTAAATTACTCTTATTTTACTTGATTGAATTAATTTCATGGTTCAAAGTTTCTAGATTCTCACAATCCGCTTTGTAATTTTAGGCTTTTTAAAGTTGCTGGGTATCAGTATGATTGTGTTCTACTGAAGACATAGCATACAATGTGTTTTTTCAGGTATGAGCCAATTTTGGTGCAGGAGATGCTGACTCTCATCATACAAATTGTCCAAGAAAGGCGATTTTCTGGCCTAACAGGTGCTGAAAATTTGAGAAGAGAGTTGATTCATAAGCTGTCTGTTGGAGATGCCACTCGCAGTCAGCTGGTGAAATCTATACCTCGTGACCTGGCAAAGCTTGATAAGCTTCAGGAGATTTTGGATGCTGTTGCCATCTACTCTAATCCATCTGGCTTCACACAGGTTTGTTTTATGGCTTGAATTTTTGTTCCCTTATTGTTTTTTCTTAAGTTGATCTTATGTGCTCCCTGCAGGGCATGTACTCGCTACGTTGGATATGCTGGAAAGAGTTGGACCTTTATCATCCTCGTTGGCACTCAAGGGACTTGCAAGTTGCAGAAGAAAGATATACACGGTACTGTGGTGTCTCAGCATTGACCACCCAGGTGCCCAGGTGGACAAAGATCTATTCTCCTCTTAAGGCCCTAGCTGGACTAGCAACTTGTAAAACGGTCCTTAAATTTATACGATCTGTGTTATTCTATGCAATTTTCTCTGATAAGTTGACTGAGGCACGGGTTCCTGATGTTGTGCTTCTAACTTCATTGCACTTGCTCGCGTTGGCATTAGACATATGTTTTCAGCACAGGGAATCTGGTGATTTTGCATTTTATAATGGAGGTTGTTCTACCATGCTTGCTTTTGCTGTTGAAGAAATTCATGAGGGGTTAAGTTATGGGGCTGGTGAGCAGAGTTTGCTTTCACTCCTGGTCTCTCTAATGAGAATACACAAGAAGGAAAGTCTAGAAAACTTTGTGGAAGCCGGAAATTGTGACCTTTCTTCTTTAATTGAAAGTTTATTGAAGAAGTTTGGGGAGCTAGATTCTCAATGCATGATGAAACTGCAGGAACTTGCTCCTGAAGTAGTTATTCATATATCACAATCCAATCATACTGGTGAAAAACATGCATCAGGTTCAGCATCTGATGGTGAGATACGCAAGGCCAAGGCTCGTGAGAGACAAGCTGCTATTTTGGTGAGATTTTATTGCATATAGGATTTGATTTTTTTTTCCGACAATGAAGTAATATATGCTTGCTTCCTGCTGAAGGATAATTGTTGGTTGACATTTATGTTCTCCTACAATTAGCTACATGTAATTTCACATTAGATTCCTGTTTGTCCTATTTTACCTCAATTTATTGCCTAACTGAAAACAAGGTGAATGGAACGTTCGCAGTAATGAATTTGCATGTGATTGGGTTTACTTGTTCGCAAATGCAGGCTAAAATGAAAGCTGAACAGTCCAAATTTTTGTCAAGCATCAACTCCGTTTCAGAAGTTGATTCAAAAAATGAATTGGATGAAAGTAATTCTGATGATGAGCAGGATTTGGAAGAGACCGTGCAAGATGTTTGTTCTCTCTGCCATAATCCAAATTCCAAAAATCCCGTGTCTTTCTTAATTCTTCTACAGGTACAAGTGCTTTTTGTGTCTGCTTTTGTTTGAGGTCATTGGTAGGTTCTATTGTTGGATTATAACAGCTTATATACTGAATTCGATAAATATCTTTTTGTTGCTCTTCAAGAAATCAAGGATTTTGAGGCTCATTGACAGCAGTCCTCCATCTTGGGATAAATCTCAACAGTTAAGTGAGGATCAAATTTCTGTACCAAAAAACAAGGCAGTGGGAATGATCCCTACTCCAGCTGGTTTGGGAGGGATGTCTCCTACTCAATTGGCACTGTTGGCACAAAATGCTGTTGATGAGTTTTCTAATTATGCTCAAGCAGGAGAAGTAAATGCAGTTATTGAATTTCTTCAGGCTCGATTTCCTTCATTAAAGAATACACAATTTTGTGCACGTAAGGATGACAATGTGACAACTGTACATTCTTTTGATACTTTGGAAGAAGATTTGTACTTTACTATTCGGAAGGAGATGCAAAAGAATTTGCTAATTAGTGATTGCAGAGAGCAGAATAAGAAATGTAAAGCTGTAGTAGGTGTCCCAGAGAATGGGGCTCTGGAATCTGTATTGCTTGGAAAATATATAGCAACCCTTTCTAGAGTGTCAGCAGAACTCACTTCAGCTTCTGACAGTGCTTCTGTCGACAAGGTATCAACAGAATCAACCTCACAGATCCCATACGATGGATTTGGTCCTATGAATTGTGATGGCATCTATCTATCCTCCTGTGGTCATGCTGTGCATCAGAGATGTCTGGATCGCTATTTGTCATCATTGAGAGAAAGGTAATGGGCCGACATAAATACTGAAGCTTGTCTCTAATAAACTTTGGCTATCTTTTGCTGCAAATTTTCTTGTCTGAATGCATAATCATTAGTTTGCTATACTTGGATCTACATGCTGTGTTGACAATCATTTTTATAAAAATGTGCTTCAACTGTTTTTTTTCCATGACATTACTTGAATGTTTTTATGACCATTCAAGCATCCTTGTGGGACTTACTACTGAGCCGTTAACAATTTGTCTCACTATGTTCTATGCTGTTTATAGTTGTTGAGTGAAATAGATATCTTCGAGATTGAGGATCAGACATTCAGCATATCCTGAAGATTCCTTATGCCGTACCTGTTATCTATATGAATATTTGACTTGAGATAACATGATCCAATGCTTTGGTTTTTGTTGGTACTTTTATTTATAAAGTGGCTTTTCAACAATGTACTGATGCAGACATGTGAGAAGAATTGTTTTCGAAGGCGGGCATATCGTTGACCCGGATCAGGTGCCTTTTGTTTGGTTGTTTCATGCTGTTCAGATTTTCTTTTTCAATCTTGAAGAATATTTTTGTTCTTAATTCTCTTTCTTGCTCCTTTTTTCTGTGTTTTTACTAGGGAGAATTTCTTTGTCCTGTATGTCGCCGGCTGGCAAATTCTACCTTGCCTTCTTTGTCTGGGGATTTCCGGAAGGTTTCCAAACAGCCCATGATGTCAGTTGTTTCTTCAGCACGTCTTGCTGGAGCATCAAGTGTACCATGTGAAGAATATAATTCTGTCTGGGTTCAACAAGGACTAGCTATCTTGGAATCTGCAGCAAGAACGATTAAAAAAAATGACGTCTTGAAAAGACTTTCCCAGCAGACTAATGGGAAGACAGAGCGAAATCTTGAGTCAGTTTGTCGCGTGCTCCTTAAAATGTATTTTCCCAACACATGGGATAAGTTCTTGGGATCTTCACGGGTTAATCTTGCCATGATTATGTGGGATACATTTAAGTATTCCCTTGTATCAATGGAGATTGCTGCAAGGTGTGGACGCTGTCAGATGACCCCAAACTATAGCCTTAGTGCTCTGTATGAGGAACTCAAATCATCTAGTGGATTTATTTTATCCTTGTTGCTAAAAATAGTACGAAGTCTGAGGGGTAAAAATTTTCTTCATCTGCTTCAGAGATTTAGAGGGATTCAGCTCTTTGCTGGCTCTCTTTGCACAGGATATTCTATGAATTATAATGGCAGCACAGATGGACATGGAGGTGAGTTGACTCTCACAGTGGTTTCTTCTTGTGGTCTTTGCTGTTTTCTGAGGGCTTTAGCTTTTAGATAACATGCCATTCACAAACAACTTGTGCATTAAACCTGTTGACATTCCGAATCTCGAAGACTTCAACTGCTAATTTGTTTCCTATAACTGCTGTTGGTCTAACATTCATGAGGAGAATACTTTTGAAACAAGTGTTTGTAATTGTCGAGGAAAATTATAGGATTATAAGGAGGTTTGTCTTGAATTTGAATAGTTTTCCTCAGATTCTGACGTTCTCTGTGTATATGCTTGCTAGGTAACATGTCATCTATTTGGAAACATGCTGAGGAGGACCCATCATATCCTGACACTCAATTTTGGAATCGAGCTGCTGATCCCATCCTCGCTCATGATGCCTTTTCATCATTGATGTGGATTCTCTTTTGTCTTCCTGAACTCTTTTTATCATGCCAGGAATCATTATTGTCCCTGATTCATTTGTTCTATGCTATTTCCATAATTCAGGTGTGATATTGGTTACTTTCTCTGCTTTTTTATGTTCTTTCTTTACTTTTAACTTAAAAACCTACATCGCCTGGTTCCTAATCCTTTATGTTGGATGCAGGCTACTATCACTACTCTTGCAAAACAGCAACATGAAATTAAAGAACTAGGTTTTCATGATTCCCTAGTAGCTGACATCTCCAAAATTTTGGGCGAATCTGAGTGGATGAAACAATATTTTGTTTCAAACTATGTCGATCCCTCTTCTAATATGAAGGATATGATTCGGAGACTGAGTTTCCCTTATTTGAGGAGGTGTGCGTTACTTTGGAAGTTACTGAGCAGTTCAGTCGCCGCACCATTTTGTGATCCGGATTATATTTCCAGTGCCTTCAATGACAAAGTATATAATGCCTGTGATCTAATCGAGCTGAATGAAATTCAACAGCTTGAAAAGATGTTCAAGATTCCTCCATTAGATTTCATTCTAAAGGATCAAGTGCTTCGATCTGTAGCGAATGGCTGGTTCAAACATTTCTGCAGAGAGTATGAAATGTATAGTTTTCATGGTGCTTTGCATTCCACCCCTGCAGTCCCATTCATGTTAATGCGGCTACCTCGCCTCTACCAGGATCTACTGCAGAGGTTTGTTGTGGAGGCTGCTCTTCATTTACGTTACAAATATTTCTACTTGACATTGTATACGACAGTTATGGAGACTTACTTTTTTCAGGTACATAAAACAGCATTGTGTTGACTGTGATACAGTTCTTGATGACCCTGCTCTGTGCCTACTCTGTGGTAGATTGTGTTCACCTGGCTGGAAGTTATGCTGCAGGTTCATATCTGGCATTTCCATTCCTATTACAAGCAGTCATCAGGATATGCACATCTGTTCTAGGTGTACTACATTTCTTTTAACAAAATCGTTTATGTGTAGTTTTACATCCTCTCATTTGCTTTTGTTCAAAGGGATAATGGGTGCCAAAGTCATGCAGTGGTCTGTGGTGCTGGAACTGGTGTATTTCTGTTGATCAAGGTATAATCCATTGTGTTTCTAGCTATCATTTTCTTGGTGCCTGGTGGACTATACATTTTATTTGTGCCTCTTGCAGAGAACTACAATTTTGTTGCAAAGATGTGCACGCCAAGCTCCTTGGCCATCGCTATACCTGGATGCATTTGGTGAAGAGGTAAATTGCTTTCTGATCCTCCGAGGTTAAGAATTTCAAGGATTATCATTTTATGAACTCAGCGAACTGAGAATAGAGATATTTTCTTTATAATGCCATTATTTTAGCTACTGTCCTTTTGTGTTTGTCGTACATTGGAGTCCGCCGCAGGTGGGAGTTTTGAAGTTAAATGTCGATATTACTACCGCCTTACCAGATATGCA